>APFE030035424.1:53919-72285 GCA_000404065.3 Pinus taeda | reverse complement strand
CTCATCTTAGGAAGACCTTGGCTAGCCACAGCTGATGCCTTTATCAGTTGTAGGTTTGGGGATATGTATATTTATGATGGTAATTCGACAAAGAAATTCAATATGTATCCTCCAGCAAAAGCAATTGCAGAAATAGGAGATAACGAGTGGGTTGATGATGAGGATACTATACAACCTGTCTTTACCATTTCTGAAGTCAGTGAAGATAGTCAAATTCTGAACACATTAGAAAACTTTGAAACATCTTCAGAATATGACCACACACAATTTCAGTTAGATTCTGACATTAAGTATCTATCATCTAGACAAATGTCTCTTTTCTCTATGGAAGAGTTGGTAGTTTCCGCCATTGAGAATCTTTCCAGTAAAACAATGGATATCCACAAAAATTGGAAGTCACAACAAGGGAGAGCTAACCAAAATCTTGCAAAAACATTCTACTGCATTTGCATGGGAGTATACTGATATGAAAGGTATTGACCCTAAGACTTACATTCATCACATCTAGATCGAGGAAAACAGTAGACCAATCAGACAACCTCAAAGAAGGTTGAGTCCAAACCTTAGGGAGATAGTGAAATAAGAGCTCCAAAAAATACTCAATGTAAACTTCATTTATCCAATTTCAGATAGCCGATGGGTTTCTCCTTTGGTTATAGTACCAAAAAATAATGGTAAATGGAGGGTATGCATTGATTACAGGGAATTGAACAAAGCAACCTTGAAGGATCACTTCCCTTTACCCTTTCTCGATTAGGTATTAGACACTTTAGAAGGCAAAAAGTACTTTTCATTTCTGGATGGTTTTAGTGGCTATAATCAAATTCAGGTAGCACCTGAAGATCAAGATAAGACCACCTTCACCTATCCATGGGGAACTTTTGCTTACTGAGTGCTTCCTTTTGGATTATGTAATGCACCCGGAACATTTCAAAGGGCAGTACTAGGTATCTTTTCTGATCTAATCCATGATTTTGTAGAGGTCTACATGGATGATTTTATAGTTTATGGTCATTCATTTGAAGAGGCATTAGAAAATTTGGAAAAGGTCCTTATTAGATGTAAAGAAACAAATATTTCCTTAAGTCATGAAAAATGCTTTATGATGTTTACTGAGGGGATTGTTTTAGGACATCATATTTCGGGGGATGGAATTAAAGTTGATAGATCAAAAGTTGAAGTCATCTCCAAGTTGCCTATTCTAAATTGCCAAAAAGATGTTAGAAGTTTTATTGGATTTACTGGATACTATAGAAGATTGATTGAAAAATTCACCAAAATAGCATCTCCACTCTTCAAATTACTTACAAAAGACTGTGAATTCAAATGGAATCCTAATTGTCAATCTGCATTTGAAACTTTGAAAACAAGAATATCTGAAGCACCCATTTTGAGAAGGCCAAATTGGAAACTTCCTTTCCATATTTCTACAGATGCTTCAGATACAACTCTAGGAGTTGTGTTGGGTCAAAAGGATTTAGTTCCTTATGCCATTTACTACACCAGCAAAAATTTGACTCCCACTGAGTTAAATTATACTGTGATTGAGAAAGAGTTCTTAGCTGTTGTTCATGCAATAAACAAGTTTAGACATTATATAACAGGCTATGAAACTTTTTTCCATACTGATCATTCTGTAATTAGATATCTCATGAAAAAACCTATTACTAATGGCAGAGTTACAAGATGGCTTTTACTTTTACAATAATTCCATATTACTGTGTTGGATAGACCAGGGAAACAAAATACAGTAGCTGATTTCTTGTCTAGAATCCAACATACTAACGAAGATTTTCCTGTAGAGGATAAGTTTCGAGATGAATATTTGTTTGCAGTAACTACTAAGACTCCTTGGTATGCAAATATTGCTAATTATTTGGTTATAGAGAAGCTACCTCCACACTTATTTCCTAATGAGAAAAGGAAAATTACTCAGGAGAGTTCAAATTATTCATGGATTTCTAATGAATTGTTTAAAACAGGGCTAGATTGTGTGATCAGAAGATGTGTTCGGGAAGATGAAATACCTGACATCCTCAAGGCATGTCATGTGATGAACCTTGCGATGGACACTTTGCTGACAAGAGGACGGCCTATAAAATCCTTTCTTTAGGATATTATTGGCCTTCTCTCTTCAAAGATGCAAAACAATATGTCAGAAGGTGTGACAACTGCCAGAGAGTTGGGAGACCAACTCTTTCAAATGAAATGCCATTACAGCCACAGGTACTCATCGAACTCTTTGAAAAATGGGCTTTATATTTCATTGGACCAATTAATCGACCATCTAGACAAAAGAAATATATATTGGTTTTCACTGATTATGTCACTAAATGGGTAGAAGCCAAGGCATTACCTTCTGCCACTGAAAATTCAGTTGTTCAATTTATTTTTGAGGATATTTTTACCTATTTTGGTGTCCCAAGAGAAATTGTGACAGATCAGGGAAGTCAATTCACATCTAACTTGATGGAGAAGCTGATGGAAGAATACAAAATCAAGCACAGAAAATCTACTCCTTACCATCCTCAAGCAAATGCCCAAGTGAAATCTACAAATAAAGTTCTTTAGAGCATCATCACCAAAACTGTTCATCTCCACAGAAGAGATTGGGCAGAAAGGCTTCCTGAAGCCTTATGGGCCTACAGAACTACATGGAGGAACACAACAGGGCATTCTCCCTATGAACTTGTTTATGGGAAAGAAGTCCTGCTCCCCATTGAGTTTCAAGTCAAGACCTTCAAGATGGCAGTCCAGTTGGGGATGAATCTATCAGAAGCCCAAAAACACAGAATGGAGCAGCTGAATGAGCTAGATGAGATCATACAAGATGCAATTTTGAGGACTGATCTAGTTCAACATCAAAGAGATAAGTGGCATGACAGATATATTAAAGAGAGAAAATTTCAAGAGGGAGATTGGGCTTTACTGTTTGATTCCAAGTTTAAAGACTTCAAAGGAAAGTTTCAGACTCATTGGGTTGGGCCATATGAGATTGATAAAGTCTTTAACAATGGAGCAGTAAGAATCAAGACCATTGATGAATTTCAGACTCCTCTTATTGTGAATGGTCATCGATTGGAAATTTATCATAAGCCACTTTCCAAAGAAGAGTTTGTCAAAATGTTCCAAGAGAATTCTGCAATAAGGCTGGTGGAGAAGAATCCTTCTTCCCCATCAGCCTAATCTTTGTTTCTTTTAGTTTTTGAAGAAAAAAAAATGTGTATAAGCCTTAAAACCAATCATAGATTGGCAGTATTATACAGAAAATATATAGTGAAAATCAGCGACACTTGACACTCTATATTTTCCAAAAAAAAAAAAAAATATCCTCTCCTTTTCTTTCCATCTTCACTTCATCTCACTTACCCATTTCATTTCACCTCCATCTCATTATCATCTCCATTTCACTTGATTCCACTCCATTTTCACTTCATTCTCATTCTGTTTCATTCCATCAATAACAGTCCCCCTTCAGGACTATTTTCATTCAGTTGGTTTTCCTCTAGCTATCTTTATGAAGTCAAGGGGGTGTTGTCATAGTTTCTGTAGCTGTGAACCGTTTTCATAGCCAGAAGCAGTGTCTGTAGCCAGGAATGATTTCCACAGCCAGCATCACTCTGTTTTCAAAAATACAATCAATTGTTAGTGCCATAATCATGAAATGCAGGTCTAATTGAGCTAAAGACATGGGGCATCTCCAAGATATCAAAGAAGAGCAACTGGTTAGAAACCTTGAGCAAGAATTGACAAAGTTTCCAAAGGTATGATCAAAAATCTTTATCAAATAACAATTCAAGTCATAATTACGTATAGTTATTAAACCATAATAGGTTCCCCTTTGTGCAATGATTTTATATGTTAGCCCACTATCACTCTTATTCCGCAATATTACTCCACACACCTCGCATTCATTTCCCTAACGGTCTCATGATTACTCCTAGTTTGAACTCAAGTATGACTACACCCCGTACTCTTGAGACGTGACCTATTGTGTTACGGCTCTTCCCAGCCGTAATTTCCGCAGTCATTTGTTGAGATGTGTAAAATCTCATACACAGTCATCTGACTCAAAATAATCCTGCCGTTACTCCACTCGCTTATCACTCCAGTTATACCATACTCCTCGCATGCATTCAAATTTCATTTTATGAACTCGTTTACCACTGCTCACCCACTGTTCCTCCTGTAATTCGGGTATTTCCATTCACTGTTCTCTATTTCTGACTGTAGTCACTACAGTTTGCTCTAAACCCCGATTGTAGTCACTACAGTCATCCTAAACCCTGACTACAGTCATTACAGTCTATCCTAAACCCTGTAACAGAGCTCTTTTTTCTGTATTTACAAGAGGCATCCTTGTTCATGTATTAAAAGAGGAATGGTCTAGTCTACTGTTAGTCATCCAGAAATTTATCACGTGTGAAGGTCTTTTTGGCTCTATGTATATGTATCATGTCAGACTGATGATGAATTTCATAGACGGTCACACTCTTAATTTGCCTCATTTTCTACTATCAAGTTTGAAAAATATGAGTTTTATAGTTCAAAAACATGTAGGCAATATTGAACCTCATATTTACCATCATGGGCTCATTAAAATTCTTATTGAGGATCAGTTGAAGAAAACTAAGGATACATGGGAGAAATTCTTAACAAGAAACTACTTAGAAGAGCCGTCTGAGGCCTCTGGAAGTAGTCTACGAAAAATTCCAAGGAAAAGTAGGAGGAAAAAGAAAAATATTGCAGTCCAAGACTCCCCTACAATAGAAATTCAAGAAACTTTCCAAACAGAAGAAGAAGACCGAGTTAAAAGTAAGAAACAGAAGAAGAAGACTGAGTTAAAAGTAAGAAACAGAAGAAAGAAAAAGGCAAAAGAACCATTCAAGAGATCTATCCATCCCCTGAGCAATCCATAGAAGAAGATTATCAGCCTCTATCAGAAAGATTAATAGATCTTCAAGTTGCTGCCATAGCCAAGAAAAAGGAAAAAGGAAAACAGAGTGCACAAAAGAAGAGTACTAGTTCATACTTAAGAAGGAGAACTAGGCTAAAAGGGAAGGGGAATAAAACCAAAGGAAAACAGTCTCACTTTATTGATTTAGGCGAAGAGACACTTGAAAAATCTCTAGCCCAGCCAAGCATTGAGTCAAGTCCTCCACGTGAGGAAAGCCCTTTTCGGCCAGAAAGAGAGAGCAATCCTCCTCCACCATATTTTGAGTTTAGGCCGAGAAAGACACCTGAGATAGATCCTAGTCAGCAAGAGGTATATAACTACCTGGAATCCTTAGAACAATCAGCTGCAGGACGAAGTACCTCTCTGCCACTTGATGCACATGTTCAGTCTTTGAAACATGAAGTATTTGAGTTAGAAGTCCTAAATAGACATATCATACAGGAAAATGAAGCACTTAAAGAGCATGGTAAGGTAGACAAGATTGTCCATGATAACACTATGCTTCATTTAGGACTGTGGCAAAAGAAAAATAGAAAACTGAAGAAGAAGTGCAAAAAGTTAAGCAGAGCATTGATTAACCTCAAGTTCAAATGTCTAGTCAGAAAGCCAATGATGATGACAACATCAAAGAAGAAGAAAAGAGGGCTAGATGTCCTTGCAGAAGCCTCAGAACATGTGGATTAGAGGGAAATAACTCAATTTTGGTGGCATGAGGACATGCAACACCTTCATAGTGGGGGTATGTTGAGCCTCAAACCTGCACCTTCCTATACACCTTCTCATCCTTCTTTTTCCACTTACTTCATCCACCCAGTTGTTAAATCATTGCATTATAGTCTAAAAAGAACTTTTTATATGGTTTTCTGACTATGCTTATGATTGTTGTTTGGTTTAGTTTTTTTTGTTCATGTAGCTGCGGAAACTTTTCAGTTTCCGCAGCCAGCACAGGTTTCCGCAGCCAGCACAGGATTACGCAGCTATTTTGTTAAGAGTTGTGCTACAGGTGTCCTATGAAGAAACGAGCTACATGGGCAAGCTCCAGGTGACGGATACATGGAACGTGTCCCTTCAAATCATCCAAAACATCCATGGAAGGTCACGGTCAACGAAGGTCAAAGACAAAGCCAACCAAGGAGTTCAGTGGTGGCACGTCTCTGTTTTGAGCACGTGAACGTTACGTGGCATAGTCCTCAGCTCACGAAGACACCGACACACATGGAGATCATTCCCGTAACCTGAATCCAATAGCTACCTCTCCGGAGATTTAATAGACATGATGACAGTTACGCTGGATCTCGGCTGAAGGGATCTGCGTGTCTTTGGCAACACAGTCAATAGCGTAGGAGTTAGTTAGTTAGTTTTAGCATTTTGCCATTATAAATAATGCGTCGATGAACACTGTAAAAGAGATTTTTTTGGATATGTGAATTCTGAACTGATGTGTTATCACCCCACTGTTTATATATGTTGCTGTTTTAATATATGAGAAGACTTTTCTGAGTTTATTCGTGTGACTACTCGTTCACTGGCTAAAGTGGCAGAGGGCCCCTACACGCTGAAGCCTTGTAAAGTTTCCATTTGGTTTTATTATGTTTTTTTTTTTATAATCATTAGCTTCTACATAACACACTGTTTGATGTTTCTTAACTCACTGCTGTTTATATTTTCACCTCTATTTTCTTATAGCTGTCATCTGATCAGTGCTTTTTTGCATGTTTTCTTAGGCAGCCCGGACAAATTTTCATATTTTTGATAACTATTGACATATGAGATCATCTTGTCCTTCCTGCTAACTTTCATTTTCTGAAGTTTAATTTCAGCACTGTCTTTTCCAAGTTGTGATTTGCTTACTTATTTTTTTGTTATTTAGATATCATACTCCTCACCAGTTTATGGTTTCTATCTATAGTCAAGTGACTCTATTAGCAAGAAATTAGAATATTACTAACTTTAATGTGATTTAGTTATCATATTGCTTAAACTTATTCATGATTGCTTCCCACAAAGTAGATTGAGCTGAAGGGTAAAGGATCAGAAGAGTTGAAGTAGTGTGATTAGTTTCCTTTCTGCAATTTAATTTCTTGCAATTTAGTTATCGTATTGCTTAAACTTATTCATGGTTGCTTCCCACAAGGTAGATTGAGCTGAAGGGTAAATGACCAGAAGAGTTCAAGTAGTGTGACTAGTTTCTTTTATGCAATTAAATTTCTTGCCATTTAGATATCATATTGCTTGACTTGTTCATGATTTCTTCCCACAAAGTAGATTAAGCTGAAGGGTAAAGGATCTGAAGAGTTTAAGTAGTGTGAATTAGTTGCTTTGCTTTTAGTTTGAGTTTCTTTTAGTTTTTACTTTCTTTTCATTCAGCAGCAAGGATATTGGGCCATTGTCATTAGTTCACTATTTGATGCATTTACTTCCTCTTAAGAATTGATTTCAGTTTAGTTGTTTTAAAGCTTTCTTTTTGAGCACTTTCAAGTTTCAGAAAATCACTGTAGAAACCATCACCATCTATAATCCATACTTCACTTTCATCCTTTCCATCACACATTAGGGAAAGATAAATCCAAAAACAAACTAAAAACTCAAAAGCGACAAAATACTAAGGAAATGGTTATCTAGTACATATAGTACACTTCACTTCGTCAGTTTACGAACCCCGGATTGACATTTTAATTAGAAATTTAGATCACGCTAAATTGACCAAACAGGTGCTTCAGGACCCCCAGGAGCTAATCCACCAGTCGAGGTGCCCAAACCCTGAGTCAACATAACATTTAATTGAACTAAACCCAAAATCTCTCCCATGAAAAGGCATGCATGTGAATGGAACCCTATAGTCACTCCCATAATGCCTACAAGGGGGAGGCTACAATCCTTTTTAGTTGATCCAATAGGATCTCTTCATTTTATCATGAGAAGAATCTTCAGTGGTTCAAAGGCGGAGTGATCTTCAAATGATCATCATCGACGAGGTCTTGAGCTTTATCAACTTCACAAGTGTTCACTATTAGCATTTAGTGTCTGGTATATTCAACTTCGACAATGATATCAATGGATGATATGATTTTCATGGTGTTCAAAGGATATGTACCTGGTTGTCAATATATGGTTGTTGTTAGTTCCACTGTTTTTTGGTTGTCAGGGATGGAACAAGCCTTCTTGTGGGGTTTTAATGTCACATTGTGAAATTTTTTATAAAAGGGGTTCTCTTGTTCATTTGAAAAAATCCGAAAGGATAAACTCTAAAGACATCATATTAAAACCCTAATGCATAACCTAAGTCCTAGCCCTAACACCTAAAAACCTAACCTATAAACTACACCATGTATATAAATACATTAAAACTATGCTACAAATCCTCTCGGGTCATAAAAATACATAACATTACAACGTATTTAATAGTCCCTAAACGCAACATCCTAACCGTGTCAGAACTATAGCTATGCTCACATGAGTGGAAAGGTAACCGTCAGGGTAACCATCACTTCATTGGAGCAGATCCAAAGCACAACCATAGTTGCATTCATGTGACATGCGAGGTAACAGTAACATGATCATCATATAATTTGGTATGAAAGCAGGCTACGTTTGTAGAATCTTTCCAGTGAATGTTAAGTAGGTCTAAGATGCAACATGGAGAAGGAACACTAGAAGAGTTTGATCCAGAGATTGGAAAGCGAAAATCACTCATAAGTTGACCATGACAGGATTTGATACAGGTGAAAATCTAGAAACCAAGATGAGGGAGGAACAATTTCAACAAGAATTCTTGAGTATGCAGCAGATGTTGGAGAACTCTACAAAGATAAGAAGGTGAGAGATGTAGCTTATTCTTCAAAGACATGATGGTTAATGCTCAACCAAATGCTATGTTTAGCCATGGAAGCTCGAAACATAGCCTTAAACTCTATAAATGCATCATTTTACATAGGGAGAAGGGGAAGAGTGGTTTTTAGAGTTTTGTATGCAGATTCTAGAGGACATAGGCTCTTTTGTTTTCAGTGTTATGGGAGCATCCGGAGTTAGAATTGGGAATTGTGATATGCATTGGAAAGATAATTCAGAGAGATTTCTCATGATAGTGAATAGAAGTGCCTACATGTGTAATCATTCTAGTTAAATTTTTGTGTAATCGACATCCTCAAATTCAATCCTAATAAAGAGGATGCCCATCTTAAAAGCAGACTTGAAGACATAGTCCATCAAGGACGAACTCCATAACCAATCTCACTATCTGGTATTGCTGTGTTTTTCTTATTATTACTTCTATTTACATGTTTATTAAGTTTCGATTTTGTCATCAATTCATTCCTTTTCAATCAGTTCTCATGGTTAAAGGACTTAAAGTTAGCATTCATTTTGATGATGGGATTAATCAATTCTACTTTAGTTTAACATATGATCATTTCAGATCATATAATTTGGTATTAAAGGAGGTTGCATTTTTAGAACTTTTTGAGTGAATTTTAACCACGTTTAAATCACAACATTGAGAAAGAATACTCGAGGAGTTTGATCTAGATATTGGAAAGCGAAGAGACACTCATAAGTTGACCATGACGGGATCTGATACAGGTGAAACTCTAGAAACAAAGATGAGTGAGGAACAATTTCGGCAAGCATTCTTGAGTATGCAGCAGATGTTGGGAGAACTATACAATATAAGAAGGCGAGAGATGTAGCTTCTTCTTCAAAGACATCGAAGAAGGAAAAAGGTAAAGGCAAGGCTGATAAACCTCCTACACCTCCATCACCTCCATCATCATCATCTTCTTCTTTTTCTTCCAATTCAGAATTGGAAATAGAAAAGAAACATAAGAAAACATCACTTTTGAAACTTGATGTAAAATTTAAGTTACATATTTACGATGGTGAAATGAATCCTAAAAAGTTAGATAACTCAACTAAGTAGTTAGAATTGTATTTTCGTATTCAAGACATTTTTGACAATAAAACGAAAATTTAGTTAGCTACATTTATAATGGGGGGAACAAATTTAATCTGGTGGGAAAGTAAAACTCAGATAGATGTAAAGTTGAAAGGTAAATTCATCTCCTCACCTCCATTTTTAAAAGTTCTTAGTAAAAAAATATATCTTCTAGGATACATGTAGCAAGTTGTTATTGATTGGCAACATTTGAGGCTAGGTGAAGGGCAGAGCGTTCAGGACTTTACTCAGGAGTTCAGAAAGAAAGCATTGGCACTTGGTATTTCATTGGATACATGTGAAACCTTATTAAAATACATTGGCATTTTACATTCATATTTGCAGCATACATGGTTGATGTTTAATCCCGATGATTTTGATGAGTGTGTGTTCAAGCAATACATATTGAATTATGTGGAAGACCATTCAAGCTTTCAACACAATCATCCAAAGAGTTGGAAATGAAGGATTCCAATGCCAACAAGAGGAAAAACTATTCAAAGGGAAAGAAATTGTTAAACACACACATGGAAGAAATAGTATGAAAGATAAAACATGAGAGTACATTTATTATTAGCAAATGATATACATTTATAGTACATGGTGTGACCGTTGGGTTCTACATCCCAAGGTCTCTTGGACTTCCTTAGTCTATTCCTTAGAGGATTAGGTGTCCAACATTCCCACCGCTAATCCGAAAGGTTATGTATGAGTCCATGAAAAGAGCTATAATACAAAGCGTCTAAAAATTCATGGTAGCACCAAGCTGAATGTGCTCTTTGAAATGTTGGTCAAAGGGTGGTGGTTTAAGGATGACCACTAGCACTAGAATTCTTAGTGAAATTCATATAACTCTTCCAAAACTGGTAAGAAGTTGAAGTCTTCCGCTAGAGGAAGTGCTCCTACTGTTTTGAAGAGGGAAACCTTCAACCATGAAAGGGGGGCCTCACCTCATATAAAAGGAAGAACCTCAACCTAAAAAGGGAAGTCTCAACCTGTGATGGTTTAACGATGACCAACATCTTAATGCAATTCCTAGAACTCTTCCAAATTTGGCAAGAAGATGAAGTCTTCTACTAGAGGAAGTGTCCCCAATTCAATTCCTAGAACTCTTCCAAAACTAGAAAGAAGTTGAAGTGTTCTGCTAGAGGAAGTGTCCCAAATTATTTGAAGAGGCACTACCAAATGAAGGCATGCTCAGGGGCATCTTTGTCTCTAGCTACAACTCTAAAACTAGTGTGACATGTTGTGGCTCAGGCAGACTTTGAAGCTTGTAGATGACCATCGTTTCACCCCCTATCAGATACAAGGTGAGATGATGGAGAAAACTCAACTACAAGACTATTCAATACTCTAGAAAAAGTTCTAGCATTTGACTGGAATATCTTCTTGGATGTTGATCCCCATTTCCAAGAAGCGATCCATCCAAGATGAATCCTTGTTCTTGTAGGAGGTTTGTTTTTGAAGCATTTATTTGAAGAATTACTGGTTTTATGACAGTGATTACATGGACGAAGATCAAAACAGTGATCTTTAAGATGGCCAACTCAGTCAAAGTGTTGGCATTTCATAATATGTTGTTGTTGTTGTTGTTGTGGAAGAGAACCAAAATCTGAAAGAGCTGAAGGTGAACTATCATGAGGAGCAGGTGAAGATGAACTGTCGTGAAGAATTCCAGCACTTTGAAATTGGATTGGTTTGGGGTAGTCTGGAATATGAAATGACACATCCTTGTCATATCCAAGACATGTTCTGTGCTTCTTATGGAAAAGCTCTTTGCAAGGTCTAATGATTGGCTTGGGAAGTGTAGACTAAACTTCTGCATGTTCATGTGACTTTGTTGCTTCCTTGGGCATTGGATTTGAATTAACTTGCTACTTATGGGAGTCTGTTTCAATGTTTTGAACAGAAACCAGTTCAGAATGATGAATCTGTTGCTGTAATTCTTCCTACTACAGTTGTGATTCAAGTTGTAGAAACTCTATCTTTTCATGTGCATTCTGCGGACAAGTTTGAATGTCTCTGAGAATTGATTTATCAATCATGATTGTACTATTTACAATAGAATGTATTAAACTATTTAGTAATTCCAACACTCCATTGTTATCAAGAAACCTGCTAGAGGTACTGAAATCAACTTCTAGGTTTCCCTCCTCTTCAACATGCTTATTGGTATCTAGTTGACAACTATTTGCATCTTTGTTTTCAACTCTCATGCCTAGAATCTTCCTAGTAGAAGATGCAACTTTCTCATCTCCACTAGAAGCCTAAGAAAATTCAGCTTCCTGTGCACTTGCTTCTCTAACTTGCGAAAGAAATGCTGCACTATATACATCTGGACAAGACACCCAATTTTTTTCTTTTTTGCATTTCTAACTGTAATAGCACCTATATCAATCATAGCTAATTTTATTTTAACACCTAGGGAAGCATTAGACTCTAAAGTTGGATATGCTTTTCTATCCAAATGGACTGAACCTCCATCAAGTGTACAAGTTTTCCCTGTGTAGGTTACAAAGATTGTGCTTTGAGAAAGACACCCAACATTTTCTTTTTTCACAGAATACATGTGTTCAAAATCAACATTTACATTGGTATTTTCAAACTTGGCACAAGGATATGCCATTGCAATAGATACATGTTGTCCCCTTGCATGTGGACAATAATCCTGTGTTAAACTTGCAGTAGTAGTTGCAACTATATCCGTTTGGCCTTTAAAACAAGTAGTGCTTGCCATCTGTCTTTCCTTAACTGATCATGACCTTAAATCATTCTCAGTAGACATGCATTCTTTGTTCTCATTTCCTTCCAATAAAAGTAACACATCTACAGTTGATTCATTAGTAGTTTCTCTATATCTTCCCTGGTTATCTCCATTTGTAGGTACATGTTGTTCTTTGCACTTAATGATTACAGATGGCAAACTAGGTTTTCCAGTAAGCATGCACTGAGGTGATTGCTTTGCTGATGATGTTACTTGCATTGTTGAATATTATGAAAAAGAACGCATTAGATCAAGACGGTTATCATCCAATGGACACATCACTTTTTTCATCTTCTCCAGTACTTCTCCTTTTCTTTTCAACTCAACCTTCAATGTTTTCACTCTATCCTGTGATGTCAGTAATTTAGCTTCCATTTCTTGTATCTGTTTCGTTTCAATCACACATGCCCTTTCTGCTTGAATAATATGAGCATCCATGTTGTGTTTCAACAACAAAATCGTAGCCAATGCCTCTTGCTTGGCATTAATCAATTCCTTTTCAAAAAGAGCAGCCTTTCTCTCAACAACTGATACCCTCATTGTAGCCTCTTTCCCTAAGTGCTCGATGATTTCCATCGCTGCATTCTTAAGGGCTGACAAAATTTGTGACTCAATAGGTTCAACAAACTGCCACATCACCAATGTCACTTTTTTTTCTACTACGCTAAGAGATGGTTGGAAAATGGCCTCGACTTGTTCCAGAGGGATTCTTTAGTCAGCATGGGAATTGGGCTCTTTGGTAGGAATTGATGGAATGGAATCCAGTGGTGGTTCTGATGGAACCTCTTCATTATGTGCCTGATTCCTACCATGGCTTTCTCTTACGAATCCACTGGAAAGCAGTGTTGCATCTTCTTCTTGGGATTATTTTCCCTCTTGATCCATGGTTTATGGATTGTTGTTCAGGGGAAGTGGGGGTCGTCTTGCCTCTAAATTTGGCAGGGAAGAAGCTCCAAGGTAGTCCTAGACCGAGGCATCGGTGAGGAGAATATTGAGGAGAATTTGACAATGAAGAGGACTACGAGAATTTTCTACACTTTTCCCACAGACGACACTAAATTTTCGCAAACATTACAAGTGAATATGATATGAGTGTCCCCTTGTTGTTTATGTTGGCATTATGGCATAGGTTTGGAGCCATGGCACAAGTGTTGTCCTTGATGGCAACTCTCTTTGGTAATAGATCTCAGTTTAGGCTTTCAGAATGAAGGAAAAGACATATACGCAAGTTCATCTAGACGAAGACGCATATACACGTGGGTTAGACGTTACAAAGGTGCGTATATGTTGGAGAACTTACCTTTGGTCCGTGTTAGTTAGTCCTTGCTATTTGAACCTATGGTTTTGGACCATGGTACCTCATCAGAAGTGTTGATCCCAAGTATTGGGTCCATGGTATTGGTTTATTATGGTTTTGGACAATGGTATTGTGGAAGGCCTAAGACTATAAAAGAGGAAGGAGATCATGTGGCAAAGGATCATCTGAATTATTATTGAATATCTGATAAAGTGCTAGATCTGGAATACTGGTAATTGGGTCATGGTGCAGATCTGGATCTGAATGAAGGAGGAACCTTAGCGCAAAGAGAAGGATAAGTTCTATTGGTGGGTCATAATCTTTAAGCTTGAATGATAGTATCTTTGTATGATTTTGGTCTATTATATGTGGTGCTTTCTTCATCTATAACATTGATAATTTGGGTTAACTAGTGTTAGAATATCTGAAGGAGCTAATTATCCTTTATAGATTTGTACGCAGGTTCAGTGAAGCTAAGGCATGTATACACGTTGGTTTAGTGAATGAAAACAACGTATACGCAGGTTGTTCCAAACACAGAGGCCTATGCACGCATGTTGCAGGTTATTGAAATAGAGTATATATTTTGAGTTATGATCTAGTTGCTTTTGTTTATTGCTGCTGTGTTCCGGGTTCAGATTTTGGAGTGTGGTTTCTGGTACTGTGTTTTGGGTACAACTGTCAGAGAAGTATCTACTTGATTCAGATCTAATTGGTGAAAAGGAGATTGATTGATGGAGAAATTCTTGATGATTGATTGATGTTCATGGATCCAGTCTGAAAATTTATGAAACGTGGTCCCTAGAAGAAAGAGAAGGTTGTAGCCTCCAGTAGGCCAGCACCTACGTACTAGTATCTTGGCTAGTGCAAGAGCTAAAGGGGGTTGTAGCTCCCTTCCAGGAGAAGCTGGAGAACGAGAGAGGGTTGTAGCTCTCTCCAGGTTGCAGCCTGCATATTGGTAAAGGACTGCACCAGTACATTGTAAAAGAAGTTTCTAATTTAAAAGAAGATAGAGATGAATTACAGCAGGTGGTTTTCACCCACATTGGGTTTCCACCTTATATCTTGTGTTCTTATGTGTGATTGTATTTCTTCTCTGTTTTACTATTTCTTCTTACTGGTTATTTGATTCTGAAACACAGATTAACAATCAACATCAGAAAGATAAAGTAAATTCAAAGTTTTCTTTGTATACGCGGGTTTCCTTCTGCATAGTTGTGTATATACACAGGTTTAATTAACTGAAGAAGCGTATATCATTTGATTTTTGAAAAATTAATATTTGACTTGATAATATTGATTCACCCCCCCTCTTAGTATTATTTCCAACAATTGGTATCAGAGTTGATCCTTCAGAAGAAGCTTGATCGCTTGAAAGAAAATCTTTCATCCTGAGAAACTATGAGAGGGAAGCATCAATCAGGCCACCAATTTTTAATGGGACAAACTTCTTATATTGGAAGGTAAGAGTTACTGCCTATCCTCAATCTCTTGGTAGAAAATTCTGGGATATCATAGATACAGGGCATACTTTTCCATCAGCAACTCCTATAGATCCGGCTAAGAAGAAGAAATATGAAACAAATGCAAAGGTAGTCAATACTCTATTAGGATGTCTATCTCAATCAGAATTTGTCAAGGTTATACAGTTTAAATCTGCAAAAGAAATATGGGACATGATTGTACTGAGCTATGAAGGAGATGATCAGGTAAAACGAGCAAAACTTCAAACCCTCAGAATTCAGTATGAAAATCTCAGAATGCATAATGATGGAAGTGTGGATAACTATTTCCTTCGTGTGGATCGGATTGTTAATTGTATGAAAAACTTGGGTGAAGAAATAAAAGAGGTTGTTGTGGTTGAAAAAGTTCTAAGATCTTTGTCCCCTAAGTTTGAATCTAAATTTTCTGCAATAGAAGAAAAGGAGAATCTACGAAACCTTACAATGTCACAGCTTCACGGGATTCTAATTGCTTATGAAATGAGGAAAGGAGAACCATCGAACTGGAGAGAAGCGACTCTCAAGGCTTTAGGCAAAGGAGACTACTATGAAGAGGAAGAAGAATCAAATTTTGTCAAAAACCTTCAACGGGGTACTGGAAGATTTAGAGGTAAGTTACCTTTCAAATGCTTTGCTTGTGGGAGAGTCGGTCACTATGCTACCAAATGTCCTCATAAGGATAAAAATGACAAAGGGAAGGAACCTATTAGATGGAATAAGAAACAGGATATAACTAAGAAAAGTTACTACACTCATGAAGATAGTGATGGTCTTAGGTAATAACTATAAACTTTTAATGGCCTTTGAAGATGATGATTACATGGATGCTATAGATGTGGATGGCTTTTATGAAGAGATTTCTAGACTCAAAATATGTTTAGAATAAAAGAATGTGATCATTGATACTCTGCAATTCCAACTTGATGAAAAAGAAAAATTTCTTGAGAAGTTAGAATGTGAAATTGTTGGTCTCAAAAAATAAATTGAGAAAACAAAGGCTCTTAATCTTAAATTTGTTAAAGGATCTGAAACTCTGGATGAGATTATCAATGTAGAATGTTCTCCACTCATCAAGACTAGTCTGGGGTATGATGAAGAAGCATCTCAAGCATCCACCTCAAAGAGTTATCTTGATGCAGCAAGGAGGAATGAGCAAAAGCCCAATGGAGATCACCAGGTAAAACAGGGACGAATTACATCAAGAATAAACAAAGACTATCAGGTAAATCAGGGGCAATCCACCTTAAGGATGAGCAAAAGCTACAACTAGCCATAGGTAAAATATTCTCAATTTTCCTCAAGAATGGATGACAATAGAAACTACAATCATTTGGCATGTATATTTGATAATCAGAGGAGTTTCTTCAATGGCCAATGTTTCTCTTGCCATAATTTTGGCCACAAAGCAGCTCAATGTGTTGCCTATAAGACAATCATGACTAGAGAAGGCCAAAAACAAAGAAGTATGACTAGAATCACAAAAAGGACCTATAACAACTTTTCCGCCCTTGAAAATGAAATTGAATGTTCTATTTGTAATAACTTTGGTCATGAAGATTCTGAATGCAGGAGCAGGTTTTGGAAGACAACTCAAAAGGAACAAACCTCAAGTGCCAAAACATGGAAAATGAAGGAACCGCAACCAGAAAGATGTGGGATAGCTTTATATGCAGAAGGACAAGAAAATCAATGGTACATTGACAGTGGATGTTCAAAGCATATGACAGGTGATAAAGAAAAACTTGAATCATATAGTGTTTTAGAAAAGGGAAAGAATGTTTCTTTTGGAAATGATACCCCTACAGTCATAAAAGGAAAAGGCATTGCTCAATTGAAAGAAAAGGTCAAAGCTCGAAATGTTTTGTATGTTGATGGCTTGAAGCATAATCTACTGAGTGTCAGTCGGATGTGCGATCAAGGAATCGAGGTAATATTTTGATCAAATGGGTGTAGTGTTCGTGATCTTGATACAGGAGAAACAATGATCAAAGGTAGAAGAACTCCAAATAATTTATACATATTTGAAGAAGGACAACAACAATGCTATTTGAGCAAGGATGATGAACACTGGTTATGGCACCGGAGGTTGGGGCATCTAACCTTCTCACAAATAAGGAAAGCATGCAAGTACCAAGCAGTTCGTGGTCTTCCAAATATCAAAATTCCAGACAACACTATATGCAAATCATGTCAGTTTGGTAAACAAACCAGAACTAACTTCCCTGAGAAGGAAGGATCAACTAGTAGGCCTCTTGAGCTAGTCCATACAAATTGTATGCGGTCCATTTAGGACAAGGTCACCTTGAGGAGGAGAACACTTTATATTATTCATAGACGACTTCTCCAGGATGGTTTGGTTAGGACTTATGAAGCACAAAGATGAAGCATTCGGCAAATTCAAATCTTTCAAAGCCTTGACTGAAAATGAATCAAATCACAAAATTAAGTGCATCAGGTCTGATAGAGGTGGGGAGTTTACCTCAAATGAATTTTTTGATTTCTGTGAAGAACATGGTATAAGAAGGGAATTCTCTATAGCTAGGACTCCTCAGCAAAATGGAGTGGTGGAAAGGATGAACAGAATGGTTCAACAAATGGCTCGTGCTATGCTTGATGAGTCTGGAACTCCCACAACCTTCTAGGGTGAAGCTGCATTTGTTGCGGTTGTTATTCTCAACAAAACAAATGTCTGGCTGAATAGCACTTAAACTCCTCATAAGCTCTGGTATGGTGAGACTCCTTCGGTAAAGCATTTCAAAATTTTTGGAAGCAAATGCTATATTAAGAATAATGATGAACAACTTGGCAAACTTGAACCTAGAGCAGATGAAGGCATTCTTCTTGGTTATTCTCCCCATAGCAAAGAATATAAGTGTTACAATAAAAGACTTGGAAGAATTGTTGACAACATTGATG
>APFE030035424.1:33271-53909 GCA_000404065.3 Pinus taeda | reverse complement strand
GGAATGGTAAGACTCCTTCGATAAAGCACTTCAAAATATTTGGGAGCAAATGCTATATTAAGAATACTGATGAGCCGCTTGGCAAACTTGAACCTAGAGCAGATGAAGGCATTCTTCTTGGTTACTCTCCACATAGCAAAGCATACAAGTGCTACAATAAAAGACTTGGCAGAATTGTTGAAAGCATTGATGTAGTGGTTGATGAGAAGGAATACATTCCTAGACAAGTACATCATGAAGACATCGAAGAAGATGAAGGCTACCCTCAACAACAGAATGATGAAGAACCTCAAGAAGAATCTCAAGAAGAACCAGAGGAGCAGACAAGAATAGAAGAAAAGACTCCATCCAGATATGTTTAGAAGAATCATCCAGAATCTCAGATTATGGGGCAGAAAGAAGCTGGTGTACAAACAAGAAGAACAGTTGCAGAAGCCTCAAGCTATTTGGCATTACTCTCCTCTACTGAACCACAAAATGTGAAAGAGGCATGCGAAGATGAATGTTGGATAAAAGCAATGGATGAAGAACTTGAGCAAATCGAAAGGAGCAACACTTGGGAATTGGTTCCTAGACCAAAGGATAAGAATGTTATCAGAACAAAATGGGTCTTCAAAAATAAATTGAATGAAAATGGAGAAGTAATTAGAAACAAGTCCAGATTTGTTTGTAAAGGGTATGCGCAGCAAGAAGGAATAGACTTTGAAGAAACCTTTGCTCCCATTGCAAGACTAGAGGCCATTCGAATTTTCCTTGCTCTCTCAAGTTTTCAAAACTTCAAAGTATTTCAAATGGATGTGAAATCAGCCTTTCTGAATGGAGACTTGGAAGAAGAAGTATACATTGAACAGCTAGATGGGTTCATTCTTGGAATGATCCAAATCTTGTATGCAGATTGAAAAAGGCTCTCTATGGGCTCAAACAAGCTCCAAGGGCTTGGTACTATCGTTTGGATAAATATCTTCATCAACAAGGTTTTTCAAAAGGATCAGTAGATAGAAATCTTTATATAAAAGTTGAAAATGACAAATTGCTAATACTTGTTGTGTATGTAGATGACATTATTTTTGGCAGCAATGAAGAGCTATGAGTCAAAGCTTTGCCTTGGTGATGCAGAAAGAATTTGAAATGTCTTTGCTTGGAGAACTGACATACTTTCTTGGATTGCAAATCCAACAAAATGAAGGCGATATCTTCTTGTCTCAAACCAAGTACCTCAAGTAGATTCTGAAGAAGTATGGCATGGAATATTCGAAACCAGTATGTACCACTATGGTTACAGGATGCAGCCTCAGTGCAAATGATGGATCAGCAGTAGTGCATCAACCAACCTATAGATCCATGATTGGAAGTCTACTTTATTGACAGGTACCCGACCAGACATCATGCATGCAGTGGGAATAGTTGGAAGATTTCAAGAAAATCCTAACGAAACTCATCTTCACGCAGTGAAGAGAATTTTCAAGTGTCTTCAAGGAACTCAAAACTATGGATTATGGTATCCTAGATATACATATCTCACTCTTCATGCTTATACAGATGCAGATTGGGCTAGAAGCGTGGATGACAGAAAGAGCACAAGTGGTGGTGCATTCTTTATGGGTTCCATATTAGTATCTTGGTTCAGTAAGAAACAGAGTTTGATTGCTTTATCTACAGCTGAAGCGGAATATGTGGGAGCTGCATCTTGCTATACTCAAATCCTTTGGATGATGCAAACCTTGCATGATTTTCAAATCATTTTTACACCACCTATCTCCATCTTATGTGATAATACAAGTGCAATCAGCATTTCAAAGAACCCAGTCATGTATTCAAAGACCAAGCACATACCGATCAAGTATCACTTTCTCTGAGAACAAGTGTTGGAACAAAAGGTCAAATTGGAATATGTTCCTTCTAAGGAACATGTTGCTGATATTCTCACCAAACCACTGCCCAGGGAAACTTTTGAATATCTCAGATGGAAGCTGGGAGTAGTTGATGCATCATCTTGTTGTTAAACTTGTCTGTTTCAGAGAAGAAGTGGTGTGCGCGAGTTTCCTGAGGAGGATCCGCATACATACGCCGATTTGTGTAGAGACAGTCGCGTATATGGAGGTTTGATGGATATTTGTAGGGACAGGCTCTGGTTGAAGATATCCTGATATAGGCCATTCGGCACAGGTCCAGGGGGAGCATACAAACTTCTAATGATCCATTGTTGGCATTATCTTAGAAGCTTTTGGTTCTTGTTCACAACAGTTGTTGGTGGAACAGTTGCAGAGGGAGAACAGAAGGAATCATGGTTGCTGATCTGAATGGTGATTGACAGATGTTGCTGCTATCAATTATTGGTGACTTTCATAAGTCTTGCTCTAGACATTTCGTCTCTATGTCATGTATCTCTTTCATGGTGTCAAGGTCATGTAACGACCTAGTTTGGTTTCCCCACTATGCCTGGGATGAAAATGTAATGTATTTGATTGTCATATGTAAATTTCTGGATGAGCCCCACTTGTTTGGGTGATGGATGTAAGTATTGAGTCTTTTGGTGATAGGAAGCTCTTTCATGTCATCGTTTTTCTTGAAGAACATATTGTTGTAGATCTTTCCTACAGTCAGGGGGAGCATGGTCAGCACAGCAGGGCAGAAATTTCAGCATGTACTCAGGGGGAGCACAACCCTTTGCCCTTGATGACAAA
The DNA here is from genome assembly GCA_000404065.3 of Pinus taeda. NCBI lineage: Eukaryota > Viridiplantae > Streptophyta > Pinopsida > Pinales > Pinaceae > Pinus > Pinus taeda. The sequence continues at coordinate 51,225 of APFE030035424.1, read as the reverse complement.
GGGGGAGAATGACTTTGAGGATCTTGGGGTTGCCATCAAGTCCAAAGGGGGAGATTGCTGGCATTATGGCATAGGTTTGGAGCCATGGCACAGGTGTTGTACTTGATGGCAACTCTCTTTGGTAACAAATCTCAGTTCAAGCTTTTAGAATGAAGGAAAAGACATATACGCAGGTTCATCTAGACGAAGATGCCTATACACACGGGTTAGACGTTACAAATGCACGTATATGTTGGAGAACTTACCTTTGGTCCGTGGTAGTTAGTCCTTGGTATTTGAACCTATGGTTTTGGACCATGGTACCTCGTCAGAAGTGTTGATCCCAAGTATGGGTCCGTGGTATTGGTTTATTATGGTTTTGGCGTGGTTGTGGGGTAGACTATAAAGAGAAAGAAAATCATGTGCAAAGGATCAATACTGAATATTATTGAATATCTGATAAAGTGCTAGATCTAGAATAATGGAATTGGGTCATGGCACAATTGGGATCTGAAGGAAGGAAGACCTTAGCGCAAAGAGAAGGATAAGTTCTATTGATGGGTCATAATATTTAAGCTTGAATGGTAGTATCTTTGTATGATTTTGGTCTGTTATATGTGGCGCTTGCTTGATCTATAACACTGATAATCTGGGTTAATTAGTGTTAGAATATCTGAAGGAGTGAATTATCCTTTATAGATCTGTACGCAGGTTCAGTGAAGCTAAGGCGCGTATACACGCTGGTTCAGTGAATGAAAACAGCGTATACGCAGGTTGTTCCAAACACAGAGGCGTATGCATGCATGTTGCAGGTTATTGAAATAGCATATATATTTTGAGATGTGATCTAGCTGCTTCTGTTTATTGCTGCTGTGTTCCGCGTTCAGATTTTGGTGTGTGGTTTCTGGTACTGTGTTTTGGGTACACCTGTCAGAGAAGTATCTACTTGATTTAGATCTAATTGGTGAAAACGAGATTGATTGATGGAGAAATTCTTGATGATTGATTGATGTTCATGGATCCAGTATGAAAATTTATAAAACGTGGTCCCTGGAAGAAAGAGAAGGTTTTAGCCTTCAGTATGCCAGCACCTACGTACTAGTATCTTGGCTAGTGCAAGAGCTAAAGGGGGTTGTAGCTCCCTTCAAGGAGAAGCTGGAGAACGAGAGAGAGTTGTAGCTCTCTATAGGTTGCAGCCTGTGTACTGGTAAAGGATTGCACCAGTACATTGTAAAAGAAGTTTCTAATTTAAAAGAAGATAGAGATGAATTGCAGTAGGTGGTTTTCACCCACATTGGGTTTCCACCTTAAAACTTGTGTTCTTATGTGTGATTGTCTTTCTGCTCTGTTTTACTGTTTCTGGTTACTGGTTATTTGATTCTGAAACACAAATTAACAATCAACATTAGAAAGATAAAGTAAATTAAAAGTTTTCTTTGTATACGCGGGTTTCCTTCTACATAGTTGCGTATATACGCAGGTTTAATTAACTGAAGAAGCGTATATCATTTGATTTTTGAAAAATGAATATTTGACTTGATAATATTGATTCACCCCCCCTCTCAGTATTATTTCCAACAATTTATGGATCAGTTCCTAGGCTAGATTCGACCATACACATTCATTAGGACAAGCTGCAAATAGTTCAATGGAGCAAAGAAGTGGCAATCATTAATGTGAGAAAATTGGCAGAGCTCAAGTGTGCAGGAGAGTTAGGTTTCCTTGGGAAGATAAAATGCCCAAGCCAGAATAGGAATTTTGAGATTTCGTTTTAAATCAAAACCAACGTTACATATTAAAACTGCATGAGATGCCAGGCCAACATTTCGAATGAGATGTCAGGTAGAAGAATGTTGATATAATGTATATGTATAGTTGTGGTATGATGGTATATGAATGGAGCAGTTGTATGAATGATGAGAGAGGGTGTATTAATGCACAAGGAAGCAGTGATTTTGTGAACCATGTTCTATGGAGGTGGATACATGTATATGCAGAAAACACATGTATGGTATGGGCAACGTTTGCAAAGGACGTTGATACTAGCATATTAACTGAAGTTGTATATCAAGCATAGCCACAGTGAGGAGGGCCGAGCCAATGGAGAATCGACTACCGAGTATTCGAGTGTAATATGAGAAAATGGAAGTGTGAACAGTGTAGTGTTTACAATAGGAAACATTATGTAACCTACAATGTAATATGAAACTAGTGCCACGATGTGTAGGAGTAATACAATACCACAACAAAGCAATACCATAGCTCCTTCGGTTGAATGGCTATTCTCACCGCACCAGCGCACATGAATCCTCGAGTATAATACATGTATTAAACACATATGGCAAAGTTGAAAAAACCCAAAATTCAACACATATGAAACATATGAGGAGGTATGATACCGGGACTTGGAGGCAGTGAAATAATAGATAGCATAGCTGAAATGCACACTAATGCCACAAAACTAGTGTCTCACACAAGATTGAGCAGGTTAGGAAGGTACCCGCTCTGATACCATGTTAAACACACACATGGAAGAAAGAGTATGAAAGATAAAACATGAGAGTACATTTATTATTAATAAATGATATACATTTATAGTACATGGTGTGACCGTTAGGTTCCACATCCCAAGGTCTCCTAGACTTCCTTACTCTATTCGGCTTCCACACTAAACCTTAAAGGATTAGGTGTCCAACAGAAATCAATGACATCTCAGAAATCATCAAGTTATATAAAATAAAACAAAAATAGCAATGCATACAAGCACAACTTACTATCATTCATGACATATATGCATGTGACTATACTAATCAACTATCATCTATCATGTAAGTAACTATAACATCAAAAACATGTATGTAAACCTAATGTATATAAACCTAATGCATATGAGAATCCTTAACTTACATACATGCATGTCAAACATACAATATCTGTATGATGATCTGCTCTAATTGCCTCGAGGTCCAATGTTGCAACTCCACTTTAATGATTTTCATCTCCTATTCTTTCTCAACCAACACATTAGCATCATAAAAACTAATAGCACCATAATGACATAAATTTGCACACAATGACTTCACAAGGCATTTTTGACTTACTATTCATGCATAACTTTAACCAAGACTATACATGCATAACAACAACATATAGACATATAACACATGAGTGAAAAACCATATCCATGCCATTCTATATAGAATCTAGTCATCAATGCATGACCATATCAACTACACAAACCATGACCTCATGCATGACAACAACAACCACCCCACTTGCATTTGATAACATGTGAACATTGATGTGCATAACAATGCATAATCAACCATACAAAGATGAAGACATGCTCCATGAAAACACCCTAAACCCTCACATGGTGACATCACTACAACCATGATCAACACCATGCAAATGCAACAAGAACATAGACTACATGCATAAGGAACACATATGCAACCTACATGAAAGAATGATCAACACACATCCCAAGGAGAGTGCAACCACGCTCTGATACCACTCGGTAACACCCTCCTATGATATCTACCCAAGGAAAGAGATAGTCGGGGTAAATATGCGACCATATGCTAGTATGATAAGACTCAAAATCCTAGGTAACCTTAAGGAAACGGAGTCGATAAAGAAAGAACTTGCAGACCTCCCTTAGGTGCTTCAGGCCCCCCAGAAGCTAATCCACCAGTCCTGGTGCCCAACCCCTAACTTAACATAGCATTTCAATGAAATAAACCCAAATTCTCTCCCATGACAAGGAATGCTTGTAAACAAAACCCTACAGTCTCTCCCACAATGCCTGCAAGGGGAGACTACAATCCTTTTCATCCATTTCTACAACAAAGACTGCAAGATTTATGACACTTATTTAGGGTTAGCCTCAAAACCAATGCCTAGAACTAAATGAGACTTTCCAAGACATTAAATGACACGAAGGCAAAGCCTCTAACAAAAAAATAGATCAAGCAGTTGACCTACCCAAGCCTAACCATGAGATACATTTTGTCAAACAATTAGTATATTGCAACATACATGGTCTCATACTTATCTTAGATTCTCCATGAAGCATTATTTCCTTATCAATTTAATTTCCATTTCATCCATTAGGAAATAGATACATTTTTCATTCATTTACAAGTAAAAACATGATTAGAGCCATACATAATTGTTTTCATAAAACATATACCTAACCAACATAATAGGGATAGAAATATCAATGAAATCACAACCATATACACCACATATAATCCATCATATTACTCATAGAAATACCAAGAGAAATAACATTTCATTATGAAAAATCCAAACCTGGAATGGGACTTCCATGTTCCACCCAACTGTAGAATGGATGATCCAAATCTCTCTTATGAAACCAACATGAAAGAATGATTAACACACAACCCAAGGAGAGCGCAACCACACTATGATAGAACATTGTAACACCCTCCTCCAATATCTACCCAAGAAACCAGACAGTCGGGGTAGAGATGTGACCAAAGGCCACTATGATAAGACTCAAAATCCTAGGTAACCTTAAGGAATGGAGTCTATTAAACAAGACCTTACAGACCTCCCTTAGGTGCTTTAGTTCTCCAAGATCTAATCCACCACTCCAGGTGCCCAACCCCTGAGTTAACATAGCATTTCAATGAAATAAACACAAATTTCTCTCCCATGACAAGGAATGCATGCGAATGGAACCCTATAATCACTCCCACAATGCCTGCAATGGGGAGACTATAGTCCTTTTCATCCATTTTTGCACCAAAGACTACAAGATTTAAGCAATTTATTTAGGGCTAGTCTCCAAACCAATGCCTAGAACTAAATGAGAGCTTCCAAGAAAATAAATGACATCAAGGCAAAGCCTCTAACAAAAAACTTGATCAAGGGCTTGACCTAATGAAGCCTAACCATGACAGACATTTTGTCAAACTCTTAGCATATTGCAACCTACAGGTGTAAACAAACAATTTAAGCATAAGGGTCTCATACTTATCTGAGATTCTCCATGAAGCATTGTTTCCTTATCAATTTAATTTCCATTTCATCCATTAGGTCATAGATACATTATTCATTCATTTACAAGTAAAAACATGATGAGAGCCATACATAGTTGTTATAATGAAAAATATACATAACCAACATAATAGGGGTATAAATATCAATGAAATCACAACCATATACACCACATATAATCCATCATAATACTCATAGAAATACAAAGAGAAATAACCTTTCATTAATGATGAAAAATCCAAACCTGGAATGGGACATCCATGTTCTACTCGACGATAGAATGGATGATCCAAATCTATCTTATGCAACCAGCATGAAATAATGATCAACACATAGCCCAAGTATTGCATAACCAAACTTTCATACCACTTTGTAACACTCTCCTCTGATATCTACCCAAGCAACCAGAATGTCAAGGTAGACATGCGACCAAAAGCCACTATGATAAGATTCAAACACCTAGGTAACAATAAGGAAATGGAGTTGATAAAACAAGACCTTACAAACCTCCCCTAGGTGCTTCAGTTCCCCAAGGATCTAATCCACCACTCTAGGTGCCCAACCCCTGAGTTAACATAGCATTTCAATGAAATAAACCTAACGTCTCTCCCATGACAAGGAATGCATGAGAATGGAACCATATAGTAACTCCCACAATGCCTGCAATCAGAAAACTACAGTCCTTTTCAGCCAATTCTATGCCAAAGACTACAAGAATTATGCCACTTGTTCAGGGCTAGTCTCGAAACCAATGCCTAGAACTACATGAGACTTTCCGAGACAGTACACCAAGGCAAAACCTCTAACAAAAAACTTGATCTAGGGCTTGGCCTAACCATGATAGAAATTTTTTCAAAGACTTAGTATATTGCAACCTATAGGAGTAAATAAACAATCTAAGTATATGAGTCTCATACTTATATGATATTCTCCATGAAGCATTTTTTCCTTATCAATTTAATATCCATTTCATCCATTAGGTCATAGTTACATTGTTCATTAAGTTACAAGTAAAAACATGATTAGATCCATACATAGTTGTTGTCATAAAACATATACATAACCAACATAATACGGATAGAAATATGAATGAAATCATAACAATATACACCACATATAATCCATCATAATAATCATAGAAATACCAAGTGAAATAACTTTTCATTAATGATGAAAAATCCAAACTTGGAATGGGACTTCCACATTCCACCCTTCTTGGAGTTCCTTTGCTACGTTGACCTGCAAAACAAACAATTCAAGAAAGTACAACAGTATATGGACTTAACATCATAAAGAAACCATCTTCATATTATAAGGAAAGGTAGTTAGTTATGCAATTAAACAACCGCTCACATATGAGTCATAATATGAATATCATAACATGAAGAAGATCTATATCAAGAAAAAATACATGTGTTTCTTTTATTATAGACAAAGAAAGTACAGAAAAGGAACAATTTCACCTGAGTTGTCCTTTCACAGGCTCCAAGTGGAACCGTCTCCCAGATTCTTCCAGTCTCAAGCCTTTTACAAACTCCTTCCATGACTTACTCCATGATCTCTCAAGTAGTATGGAATCATCAACACACACAAGGAAACAAGAGTTTTGTAGGATGGGGGAAGTGTAGGAGGCGCAAGGATCTTCAGACCTGGTCAGAGAAATCTTAGCATAGCAATCCTTCTCTCTCTTCTCTCCTCCTTTGGCCTTCCCATAGAAGCCTTTTTATATTTCTCCCAAAGTAGTTTTTTAGTTGGGAATTCTTTGGGAACAATTGGGCCACGGGCACTAATAGGTAATCAACAGGTAAAACCCATGATCTCGACCCGAAGTTAAGGAGTTTTATTTTTTTTAAGTGTTTTTATACATATACCCAGGTTGCGTATACACAGACCCGCGTATACACACATTTATCTCAGGGCAATGTCGCGTATAGGTAAAAGACACTGTTTTTTTTAATTTGGGACTAGGTTTGCAAGGATGGGTTGCCCTAGGCCATGAGTTCCGCATCACAAACCTCAACAGTGATATTTGGAGCTATAACATATGCCCCCTAATATATGAGGTTAGAAGGGGTACATGATGACCGAAATGTATTAAGCAAGTTCATGGAAAGGAAATTTGTTGAAGACTGAGGACTGCACCAGAATTCAGCCTGTCAAGCCACAAAAGGAGATCAGAAAGAAACACTGTTTGAGGCGGGCATACCCATGCTCAGAGAAAATACACCATGTCTTCATATTAGGTACAAGCGGATCCACCAAGTATATAAGTATAAATGACTGGAAAATACATAATGGATCATCTTATCATGATCAAAAAAGTACATGCCTGAATGTCACATATAAGAATGTCAATGATGTTGAAAAATGAAGCGGATCACTGATATCAAAGACTGATCCCAAAAAGTACCAACTGAACATGATGGAATAAGATGGTACTAGACTGCAAACTCAGGTGCTAGCATATAAAATGTCGCCATGAATGACTGCAACATATAAGGTGAAGTGGTATCTACTAGCAGCAACAGGAGCAACTGTCAAGTGAACCAAAGAATGCTGATACAACTTGAAGTCTTCACCGACCACTGTGGTACATTTCTACAGCATGGGAATAAATGATCTAAAGTCGACCATGTGAGAAATCATTTGATTACCGGTCCTTGATGTATACCGTTAACAAACGCGAGACCACTCACTGATAATGATAATGAGCGTCAAGGTACCCAGTACAATCCAACAAGTGTGAATATATGAGTTGGAGTCGAACACCTGTAAGAATCTATCAATCAGGAGACGATGATGGTTTCCCACTATCAATAGCGAAGGATCTGCCACTAATGACTTCAAACCCCAAGGTACTACCAAATGAACTCTAGACCTTTGCCCCAGAAATGAGTCAAAGTTGATATGGAAGGATCTTCTAGAAGGAAGGAATTAAGGCATCCTGCATCAATCTAGCACGAGTGTAACCCGTAGGCCAATAATGTGGAAGGAATCAGATGAAAAAGATGTAGTAGCCAAACCGAAGTATGTTTCTGGCGTACACAGGATGTGGCTAGTGCATGGCAGAAACCCTCTGAACCAACCAATAATGAAATCTAACACAGAGGCAAGGTATCCACTAATAGGGTCAAATGGAAACCAAGGTACTACACGAATCCCAATGTGTGATAATGTGAGTTGATGTCGAACACAAGGGAAACCACTCAGTCAAAGACCCATGATACTGATCGATGTTGAGCACAAGGTGACCTATCAATAATGAAAATAGGGCCAAGGTGCAGCTCTAGGCTTGTCCTTAGAGCAAGATGTCGTCGTCAACAAGGACAAGACCCGCCAGCAAGAAGCCAATGGAGACCTTCTCAAACCGTCATGAGTAAAGGACCAATATAACTGATGTGATGATAGACATAGCACTGAAAACCAGGGATGGCCAACTAAAAAATAAGTCAAGAGACACCGCAGAGAGGCCGACTTAGGCTAACTTCCCTTGAACAAAAGCACGACTCAATGTGACTATGTGGCAGCATATAATGACTCTGTAAGCTCGTTACTCAACAGGCACAAACGAACCCTCCATATGATTGGAAGAGATAACCAATTGGCAGAGAACTAACTCAATAACAAGGTTAAGGCATACCTAAGTCAAACTAAATCCCACGCAAGCATAGGAGACTTTGTTTCGAGTGCTTTGTTCAAGGGCGACACAACTGACTCTAGCTGCCAACAATAAATGGAAATGTTGTCCCGTTCCCGCTCTTTTTTGGAATATATAATTTTTTTTGTCTTTTTCTTTAAAGCTGGAAAAATAATAAAAGAATGCTATAGTACAGTGGAAAGAACGAGTGTTAGTGAAGCAAATGATCTAGTTCCTGGGATTGGAACATTCCTATGCTCAATGCAGGGAGGCGAAAACTGGCCAGAGACACTCAAAGGTGTGTTCCTTCCACGGTTCAAGGTGTGTCAAGCTGTAGAGGTCAAAGGTATGCAAGTTTGATTTTGCAGTTGTCGTGGTCAAAAGTTGGCTTAAACATGAGTCCAAGTGAAGCCAGCTTAAGGCCAAAAGGTGCAAATAGTCAAAATGAAATGCAGTAGTACAACTCAACACAAAGGAGCCTTTAGGGTATAAGGCCAGAATGAAATGAAGAAGCAAAGAGGAATGAGTCTTCATTGTATAAGTCATGGCAGGACTACAGAGGACTCCTGAGCCTACTCAAATCGGAGCAGCATGGGAAACAAATGTCAGTGAGTTGATGACTAGGATGCCCATGTAAAGGATGGCTCTACCATTGTCTCATGATTTAAAGAATCGACGAGTGAAGATGGATTGCGAACCATAACATAATGGGATCGACCCTATGGAAAGTGTTTTAACAGATGGAGGATAGTATGCATGATGCAATGGAAAAAATGGCTTCCCTAACCTATATGCCAATGAGAAAAAAATACCTGCCATGACGGGTCAACAGTCATGGAACCATCTTGAAACTGTCGAAAACATCCAAAATGTCCTGAAAATTAAACCATTCTCGACATTCCAAGCCCCCAAGTTAAAAGTTACATGAGACTGAACAAAATCAAGTTTTGAAAAAAATTTGACATTTTCAAAGCATAAAAAGGTTTTTGGACTCACCATTTTCATCATTTGAGTTTGAGAGCAAAGAATTGGAGCAAAAGGAGCTAACTTCCCATACGCCAAATTCAACCGTTCAAATTCCTCCAAATTCTCCAGGTAACTCTCATTCTTAACTTGCAATTGATTTTGATTAGTTTTAGAAGTTTCAATTAAGGAATGGAGTTTGGATTTTCCACAGTGTTCATGTTTTCTGGTCGACGTTTCGAGTCTTCAACTAGACTCATCATCAGGACAAAACATGAACACTGTGGAAAATCCGAACTCCATTCAGAAATCACACCACAGTAATCTGCAATCAAAAAAGTTTCAATTAATGTTTTACCGTTGAGTTTTTTGCCAAAATTTTCTCCGTGGACTATACGCGGGTTGGTAATATGCAACCTGCGTACACGCGGGCGGGTTGGTAATATGCAACCTGCGTACACGCGGGCCCTACATGCGACTGTGTTTAAAGGGGACCCACGTATACACCGTGACATTTCAAACAAAAAACTAACAACTGAAATTGATTTTTCCTTCAGGATGACAATCACCTGGTGAGAAAGAGAGCATACCGCAGTAGATGAAGAAGTTATGAACAACCCAGAAGCATTGGATTCATTACGGGGATGTGGTTTGCTTAAGTTCTTCAAATTACCAAATATGAAAGCAAACACACGTCTGCTCAAGATTCTTCTTGATTACTAGAACATCGAGGGGGATGCTTTTATGATCGACTAGATGCCACTCGGAGTAGAAGTGGAAGATATCTATTTCATTACAGGCCTTTCCCGAAGGGGAGAGGTAGTACATTCCTGGGGGAGACAACGGAGCAATCTCTCAATTGAGGACTACGTACAGATATATTGCCCGAGACATCCGAAGAAAGTCGGAAGTCAGATTTCCATCACACATGTGGTGAGTCTACCATTGAGGATAATCCTGTTCATCATACCTCGAGTGAACGGATCCACTTCTCTGCATCAGGCATCACGGCTAAACATGAGTGTGGCTGTTGACTGCCTCACCATAGTGTTTGATTGGTGTACTCCTCTTCTGGCTAGCATGAAAAGCCAACTCACATCTTTCAAGAGAGGACAGACCAAAAACTTTGGTTATGGGACTATCTTGTGCTCTTTCTTCCTTGAGAGAGTCCTTGCACTTCGTCCCAGAGTACCAGCTTCAATCAGCACTCTACGCGATCCTCGAATGGGCAGGTGGGCTGACTTGATGAAATGTCTGGGAGGTGGGGAGGTCCCACAGACTGCTTTCGACGATGACATCTTTTCCTGGTGGGATCAGCAGATCATCGGCATTGATGACTACCTCTATGCCGGGTGGGATTTCCGAGGAGATCCCGATCTAGCATTGCCACTGACCATAGAATGGGGTGACATTGGTAAGTGATTTTTTGATTTTTTTGATTTTTCAAATATAATAATGAACTTTGAATTTTTTTTTGATAGGATTCAAATGACTAATATAATGATCATGTCCCAGATATTGGGCCTGTACAATCAGATGAGTTCCCATGGCACAAGCCTCGCGGCCAAGGGGCCGAAGAGGCGGCTGCAGCCATGGAGAGAACTCTACACACAGTTCAACAACATTTGGTGAGGCTGACCCACCAAGTGCCGATGGTGGTGGTAGAGGACCTTCCTATAGAGATGCAACGTCATGTGGTTGGCATGCCACGTGACTGGGTCTGCACTTTTAGGCATGTAGGCAATGCAGTAGTTGCCTACTTAGCCGCTCATCCTAAGCCGGGGAATTAGACATAGTGGACATGATTATGGGCATTTGAGTCCCAATTTGTATATTTTGAATATACTTATGTACACTCGAGACGCTTTATGATATATATATGCAGTTTGACTTTTTGATGCTTAATTTATTGTGATGAATGATTGATGTGCCAATCTAATGCTTGATTAGTGATAGAATCAACTAACCAATTATGAGATCTTGGAATATGAAAATAATTAATATAAGTAAATGGTCTTTGCAACAATCTCACCCTTAAATATTGGCGATATAAACATGGATCACTTACCCGATAAATGTTATTTAATTGTGACACTATCAAGTGTGAATCAAGATAAACTACCAACGAGTCAATTTCATGAGAAATTGCCTCAGATAGAAAATTAATGACGACAGTATACTAAGCCATATTGTTTGAAGTAGGACCGATGCATACTCCCCTTGATACCATCAATTGACCAATTGGATAATACAGTACCCAACCTGCGGAAGTGAGATTCCGAGTGTGCCGACTAGCACCATCAGCGAATCCAAAATAAACCAAGTCATCCATCAACATTTGCCAAAGTAGACCAAAAAGTGTTGATATCACAAACTCTCGACAAAATATGCACAATATACGTAATGTACAAAGAAGCCATTGCCTAGATGCTACTTAAGCAAAGTACTTCTTAAGGTAGAGCCCGTTTTGGGGTTCTACCAATTTGTTTCCTTCGAAATCGATTAAGTCATACGACCCTTTTGTTAAAACTCATTTAATTATGAAGGGACCGTACCACATAGGTTTGAATTTGCCTTCTCCCAAGGTGTCCTTATCTTGGTCATAGACCAAGACAAGGTCACCTTCAGAAAAGACACAAGGAAAGACAACTTTATCATACTGGGTATTAACCCTTTTCTTATAAGCCTCATTTATTGTGGCTGCATCTCGACGCTGCTCATCGAGATGTTCCAAGTGAAGGAGGCGCTCTTCGAGACGAGAGGTCTCTGGAAGGAGCTCAATAGCTAGCTTAAGAGACGGAATTTCACATTCGATAGGAAAGATAGATTCCAACCCATAAACTAACTGAAAAGGTGTAAAACTTGTAGCAGTATTGACGGAGGTTCGGTATGCCCATAGAGCCGGATGCAACATAAGATGCCAATTGGATCTATTTTTATCAATTTTCCTTTGCAGGATCATCTTAAGAGTTTTGTTTACTGCCTCAACTTTTCCATTGGCTTGAGGATAATAAGGAGACAATTGTTCCTGCCAGAAACCTATATTGAGAGCCAATTCGGACATTAGTTGATTTTGGAAATGACTGCCATGGTCAGTGAAAATCTCTCTTGGAATACCAAACCTTGAATAATCTGATTAAAAAGGAACAATGCCACTATCTCACTATCATTTTTATAAGTGGGAATGGCCTAAACCCACTTCTTGAAGTAGTCGACAACCACGATAATATACTTGTGATTTGCTACTGAAGGCAGATGACAAGTCATAAAATCAATACCCCACTTAGTAAAGGGACCTACAGTGACAATGGGAAAAAGAGGAGCTCGATGTACGTGCATCTTCCATGTATAAACTTGGCATGGGTGACAGTGTTTGACCGCTTCAACATAATCTTTGAAGAGCGAAGGCCAAAAATAGCCAGCACAAAAGATACACTGAGTTGTAGCAAGCCCTGATAGATGACCACCACAAGCTTCGCTGTGGCAATCATTTAGCACAGACTCTGCCTCTTCTAAGGTTAAACAGCACCGAAGGATTGAATCAACCCCCCGATGATATAATGTATCACTAATGATGACGTAATTTTTAGCGAGGTGACATAATTTACGACGTTCATCCTTAGAGAAAGAAGAGGGAAACTTCGAAGTCTAGAGATCAACAATGATATCTCCATACCAAGGGTTGAGTGAAGAGATGAGGAATAAATGTTCATCGGGAAAACTTTCTTCATAAACAGTATCCTCTCCACAAGGCAGCTCGGAAATTAGCTCGGCAAAAACCATAGATTTCTTGGACTTAGCGGACAAGAACTCGAGATCAAATTCTTGTAGAATAACAATCCATTGATTATATTTTCCCCCAATCACTCGCCTACTAAGGAAAAACTGAAACGGATTGACTGCTGCCAAGACAAAAGTTTTGCATAGTAGAATATAATGATGAAGCCGCTGGACTGCGTGGATAGCTGCCAAGGCCAACTTCTCAACCGGAGAATAGCGAAGTTCAGGACCTATCAAGCCTCGGCTCAAGTAATAAATCACGTGCTCTATGAGAGCATTGTCTTCCTGAATGAGAAGCATACCAATGGTTGATTCTACTGTAGCGAGATATAAAAGGAAGTCTCTACCATAATCCGGTGGACTCAAAAGTGGGGCAGAGACTAATTTCTTCTTCAAAGCATCAAATGACCGTTCCGCAAAGTCATCCCACCCAAATGGAACCCCTTTGCAGAGAAAATGCATAAACCCTTTAGTGACCTCGGTATAGTTCGCTATCAACTGTCTTAAGAAATTAACCTTCCCTTGAAGACTTTGAAGTTGTCGAATGGAGGACAGGGGAGGCGACTGGACTATCGCCTTTACCTTAAAGGGATCAACTCTAATCCCTTCATTTGACATGATGAACCCTAACAACCGACCGGACGTAACCATGAAAATGCACTTGTTTGGATTCAATCGGATTTTATAAAAATGACATCGCTCAAAAACAATTCGAAGGTGTCTGGGATGATCAGTTCTTTTTCGAGAACGAGCAGCGAGATCGTCCAAGTATGCTTCGATGATATGTTTGATGTCGTGGAAAGCATATGGCATGGCCCGTTGGAAAGTGGCTCTAGCATTTTTTAGACCAAACGGCATCTTTCCGTATGCAAAGGTACCCCAGGGACATATAAAATCCGTATTATGTTGATCTTCAGGACGGATAGAAATTTGATTATAACCAGAAAACCCATCCATGAAGGAAAAAATCTCATTACCCACACACTCATCAATAATCTGATCAATGCATGGCATGGGGTAATTATCTTTCAGACAAGCTTTGTTTAAGTCCCTAAAGTCGATGCGTAATCGGATTGTTCCTTTCTTTTTATCTACTGGGACTGGATTAGAAACCCAATCGGTAAGAGGAACAGGGTATATAAAACCCACCTTGAGTAGCTTCTCTACTTCGGCTTTAATGGCTGCCACTTTCCTAGGATTAACCGGTCGAAGTCTTTGATGAACCGGCTTAGCGTTTTCATACGTCTTGATCATGCTAAACTATAGAAGGATCAACGCCAGGAATTTCCTCATAAGACCAAGAAAATACATCTCGAAATTCTTTGAAAAGGTCGGTGTAAATTTGCACTTCTTCAGGGGAACATTCAATTCCAATGAAGAGATTCTCAATCACGTTAGGGTCCCTAGAGATGTTTATAGATATTATTTCTGAGATCACTGACATATTACCTTCGGCACGAAAGTGTGCTGGAGCCAAAGGATTCAATATCCTACAAACATCACTAGTGAATAGCTTGTAGAACCTAGCTTCCACTTCCTGCAATGGAGGAAGGAAATATTAACGATGGTGTAAGTCTTTCCAAGGTCGATCTACACCCATCATCACTTCGAGGGTTGCTTCTTCAGAAGGTAAAACCATATCTAAGCAGTCCAAGGTGAAGGTGGAATCAAAGGCCCAAGCTGGGGCCACATAACCCTTAAACTCCTCTTCAGAAGAAGGAGTAGAGTGGTCTTCTGCGGAGTTAACGATAGACTGATATCTAAGCTTAGCTGCAGACATAGAGGATGCCATTCCATTTACTTGTCCTTCAACTAATGTGGTCATAGGTGAAGGCAAGGTCCAAGGGTCTGAAAAATAATGAGTTCGGAAGAACCCTTCTCGAGGAGACTCCTTGGATGATGAAACGACATTGATTCGAGCGATGGAGAGGGAAACTCAAAGGTACCCATCAATGAGGAATACATCCCAACTCTTAGATTCTCCGTAGGCAGGCGAGCATTATCCACAAAGTGGATAGTAGACTCAAAAGTTGCTTGAGGATAAACTGGAGGATAATCCAACTGACCAACCTTAACGATTTTCCCTTCATGAGGAAAGCAAATGACACGAAATAGAGTCAAAACAACGGCATCCATCTCGTATAACCAATTCCTTCTTAAGAGGAGATTATAGTCTATGTTAGCATCTATGACCTCTACTTCAACATTGACAACCTTTCCTCCAACACATATAGGAAAGGCCGGGATAATCCCATGCGGCGTGTGAGAATGCCCATCAAACAAAACCAGAAGGGTAGGTGAAGGAACAGCTGAAGGAGATCCAATGGCCTTCTGAAAAGACATTGACATGACGCATGTGGAAGCTCCCTCATCAATAACGGTGTGAAAAATATTAATCTTTCGGTATGTAGAGTTTATCTGGAAAGCCATGTGATGAGGGAGTCGCTTTTTGACATTTAACATGTCAAAAGTGAGCACTAAGGAGTTGGTTGGATCAACTGCCCCAATTGCCAAGAGTAAAGCACTTCGCTGAGCCGAACATGACTACAGAACCTCTAAAGTGGACATGGCACATGGAATCTAGGCCAAATCTTCCACAATGGAATAATTCTAGGCAGCCCTAGCGTTAGGATTGATAGTCACGCGTTTAGCGGAACCTTTCGGTATCCGTGGTATAATCTCAACAGGGGGTCGCTCAATATGAAGGTCGGTATTTCCAGGAGCAGTTTTGTCCTTGGAAGTTTCAGCTTTACCGTAATCACGTGACCGAGTAGCCACATGTACATTAGAACCCATCATGAAAGTGTTCAATGATTTTTCCCCTTCGTGGCTGCCCCTCGAGGAGGTACCAGGATTTGAACTCGTGCCAGCAAGCAATTGGTGCCCTTGGGGAAAAGGGTTGGTTAACACAGCTTGAGAACTAAAAGCCCCTCGCTGCCCTAACAAGTGCTGAGCATCTTGAATCTTTGGGCAGAGATGAGTTAAATCGTCTCCACTACACAACTTGCATGGAAACATGACTTTCTTTTTAGACTCATTTCCACCCCCACCAGCATTATTTCTGGATTTATTTGTGTCAGCCTTCCCATCTAGATTCTTTTTCTTACCTCGTCCATTATTTTTTCCATTGGAGTTTTGATTTATTTTGGGGTTATTAGATTGGACGACCTTTATCAAAGAGGGTTGGGAAGACGAAGTAGTAGATGATGTGACTTGGTTGTTTGAAGCAGTTTGCAATGACAACTGCTACAATTGGCTCAACAAGTTCACCACATTTGTGTTTACCGATCCAATGATACCATTCCCATGGGGACTTGGCTTCGACTTGGCTATGTCAACCTTCGACCCAGGAGCATCTGGCAGGTATTTTTGTAGGATTCCAGACTGAGAGTAGATCAATTCTAATTGTTGGGCCCTAAAAGTAGCTTGCTCCTCAGAGTAAACTCCAGACATCGAGACATCCTTCGAGATATCAGGTTGTAAAGATTTCAAAAACCATTCAAGATAGTACTCTGGAGGGATTTCATCTTTAATGATCCTCTTTCTCCATCTCCATTCCTGAATATGGTCAGAAATGTGAGTTGTCGTGTCCTGACTAAAATTGGCCAAAAGTTCAGTTCTGGCGTCATAACGGACAGACAACTGGAAATGATTTAAGAAAATATTAGCTAAGTCAGCAAAAGATGTAAAGCTGCCCCTTGGAAACTCTATATACCATTTGGCCGCATTACCAGTCAAGGTGCACTAAAAAAGTCTCAACCTAACTGAATCATCAATAAGGGAGTTCGATGAGCACTAGAGATGGAATGTGGTCACATGGTCGCCCGGGTCCTCATCGCTCTTCCCTTCGAATTTTGGAATGTCTGAAGGGATTTTGGTTGGTATTGGAGGCGAGGCCAGATTATATTTGATTGGATCATTTGTTAACTTTGTGAGGTCTGCCAAGTTCAAAGTTGCCAGAAACGGAAGCCTAGGAGGACCTTGGGGGTTCCACCCAGACTGGGCGGAACTCCCAAAGTTTTGAAAAGATTGGCCTAGATTTTTGATCCGGATTTAAACAGAAACAAAACAAAATACAGAGATAACCATATACACAAAGATTCAGCGGAAATAATACTTCATTTCATTAATGAAAAATACGGAAATATGCTTACAACCAGAATTGGAAATAACCCAGCTAGGGTGATGGTAGCTTATCTCTGAAAAGAGATGTGCGGCTACATGCCTCTGAACTGTTCCGAAGTGTGTTACAATGAGGCTCGAAGGCCTATTTATTGTTGAGAAACAATGGAAAACCCTTCACATTCCAAAACCTAACCCTAGAAGATGAAACACTAAATTGCGGACCTCGTTTTGGGTAAATTGGTACATCAATTTCCTGGGGTCGTAACTTTGGCATACGATCTTCATTTGATGTGTATGATAGCTCGTATGATAGCTCGTTTAGGGCCTCAAAACAGCTCCGGAAGTTCAGGACCCAAAAAACTGCTAAAAATAGTAAATTGTGCTACAATTACGGAAATTGAAAAACTGAAAGAGACAGTTGCAGGGGTCCAAATGGGATAGG
>APFE030035424.1:18532-33261 GCA_000404065.3 Pinus taeda | reverse complement strand
CGTTTAGGGCCTCAAAACAGCTCCGGAAGTTCAGGACCCGAAAAAAACTGCTAAAAATAGTAAATTGTGCTACAATTACGGAAACTGAAAAACTAAAAGAGACAGTTGCAGGGGTCCAAATGGGATAGGTGGGTGGCCACCAACATCCACCTGGATCATTCCTCCCCCCTTAGGAAGCAATGGTCCCCATTGCGTTGAGTTCCTCCATCTGCTGAACTTGTCCTGCAAATCTCTGATGTGTCCAGTAATGGTGGGAAGCATGGTCGACGACGGTCCACAGTGAACAGTTGGTGCAGGCGGAGGAATGGAGGAATGTTGTGCTTCAAAGCATTGTTTCCCATAGCCTTGGTACTGGTGTAAGGACCTTGTCGGAGTGGTTTGAGCTTCTGATGGGTTCTTGGAAGTTGTTCTTTCTGCAGATGCAACCAGACTTTGTTGCTCACCTGAAGCTTGTATGGTGCCCCTGTGGGTGAGGAGAAGTTGTTCCTGTGTTCTGTCATGACCGTATTCCTTTGCTGCTGCTGCTGCACAGAGGAACCCTGCGTGGGGGTCATGGATGTAGCAACGAACTTCCCTTTACTTTGGGAGTGCACCATACAGATGAATTTCCTGGTCTGTGGTATGAGCTTGCTGCCAATCTTAGTAGTGATCAAAGATGTGGCGGTAGGTAGGGCTACCTCCGGTATCCTGTATAATGAATTATTCAAAGAAATGATGACAGCACGATGCCTTGACTCAGAGACAGCATGTCACCTCCACAAGTATAGTTGGCCTAATAATACATCACAAACATCCAGAAGTGTAACATCACACAATACCTCGTCTTTGAATGGTTTGATGCTGTAGGGAAGGCGGAATTGCTGGCAAACTTTGAGATCTCGTCCTTCATGAAGCCACCCGATACTGTACGGTTGTGGGTGTGGTGTAGTTGGTAGGCCCAACCACTTCACGACCTCTGCTGAAATAAGGTTCTTTTGGCTCCCACTGTCAACAATGAATTGTAGTGGTGAACCCTTCACCCACATTTGTGAGTGGACAAGGTGCTCCCCCTCCTCTGGGTCTTCAGGTTCATTCTTCTAGATCTTGGCAGTGGCAACAGTAGCATTGGGCTCTGCATCAATGATCTGCTTCCCTTTGCCATTCCCCTTGTCAGGTTCTGGCTCAGGGTCGGAACATGTATCTGATTCAGAAGCCTTCAACTCGGCCACCATCGACTGCTTGGTCCGACACTCACTTGTGTTATGAGTGGGACTCTTGTGGAACTCACACCACTTTCCTGTGTCCTTCTTCGGCTTTGTGGTGTTGTTCTTTTCTTGCGGCTTCAACGCGTTGTCTTGGGTCACCCCGCCTTGGCTTTGTCCTTTGGGCTTCGGATTTGCAGATCCAAAGTCTCGCTTCTTCTGTTTGAACTTTTGCTCGATTTTGACAGCGTATCAGTATGCTGTGCCGAGTGAGGAGATGTTTAAGAACTCTATCTCTTCCTGGATGTATCTGTGCAGGCAGCCTCGGTATTTGAGTAACAGATGTAGCTCAGAATCTTTGATACCCAACTGTGCGAAGGGTATGAAAAATTTTTGTGAACTCCGGCACATCTTGGTTTCGTCCTTGCCGCAGTGTGGTCCATTTGATGTATTTGTCCTCATAGCCTTTGACAGGGTAGTACTGCTCCTTGATGGCATCTCGGAATGAATTCCAAGTGGGTGCGGCTAAAAATAGCGAGCCTGTAGTTTCATCCTTCTGCTCGTAGTAGGTTTCCCACTAGTCCTTGACGTGGGGGGTTGCTTTGAGAAGAGCGAAAATGATCTTTTCCCGACTTGAAAATTCATGAACAAAAAAATAACCCTTTAGCAGATTTAACCATTTATCTACGACATCTGCGTCTATTTTACCCTCGAAGATGGGGATTTAAAAATTAACTTGTACCTCAAAGGGCATGGCATTTCCAGAGTAGCTGCTGGAAGCCGATGCGTCACCTCTGGATAGCCACTGAAGGATCTGCACAAAGCTATCCATCATCGCGTTCCTTTGCCGCTCGAGGGCTTCTTCGAGCAAGATTTTGATAGGATCTCCTGCTCCTTCATCTTTCTTCTCATCTGCCATGGGAGGCCGTCGGGATTTTTGAGGCTAGTCTTGCAAAGGTTTGACCAATTCAAACCCTAACTCCTTATATCCCGACCTTTTTGGGGACATGCAAAGAAAAACAGAGAAAAAGCAGACCGCTCTGATACCACTGATCCGGATTTAAACAGGAATGCAACAAAATACAGAGATAACCATATACACAAAGATGTAGCAGAAATAATACTTCATTTCATTAATGGAAAATACAGAAATATGCTTACAACCAGAATTGGAAATAACCTAGCTAGGGTGATGGTAGCTTATCTCTGAAAAGAGATGTGCGGCTACATGCCTCTGAACTGTTCCGAACTACATTACAATGAGGCTTGAAGGCCTATTTATTGTTGAGAAACAATGGAAAACCCTTCACATTCCAAAACCTAACCCTAGAAGATGAAACACCAAATTGTGGACCCCGTTTTGGGTAAATTGGTACATCAATTTCCTGGGGTCGTAACTTTGGCATACGATTTTCGTTTGATGCGTATGATAGCTCGTTAGAAAGATCTATCCAAGAACTACGACTTTGGGAAGGGAAACATCGGTCCATCGACCCATTTTTCCCCAAATTTCCTAAAAAACGTCGTTTAGGGCCTCAAAACGGCTCCGGAAGTTCAGGACCCGAAAAACTGCTAAAAATAGTAAATTGTGCTACAATTACAGAAATTGAAAAACTGAAAGAGACAGTTGTGGGGGTCCAAATAGGATAGGTGGGTGGCCACCAACATCCACCTGGATCAATTTTGGAAGGTACCAGGCTACCCGAAGTAACCTATAGAACCAGCTGAACCAAAAGGTATGCCTTGTGATCCAGCATAACTCGGAGTTTGACCAACTCCAACCTCAAAACCTCCATAACTGGTGAAGCTTCCTCCTAAAGGATTATAAGGAGTAGACAACCCCTGATAAGGATCCCAAGCAGAGGCTAGGGAAGGAATACTTCCGAATGAACTAACCGTGGAGTATGACCCTTACTCACTGAGAAACGAATTCCCAGTTCCCATACTACTAACCGCAGGGTTAGTCCAACCTTGAAAAGGATTGCTACCTTGTTTTGAAGAAGAGAAAGGAATAGATCCAATTATTGGGTTGGAATGTGGTATTTGACCACTTTCAAAAGGAAAACCCTGGAATGAAGCCGATCCACCCATCATGGATGTGGTGGCACTATACGGAACTAACGGAATACCCTGTGAATGGGTGCCAAATGGGAAAAATCCAGAACTAAAAGCATTGGTTTGGGAGTTTCCACTCGTAGAAGGAATGGAGGTAGTCCCAACTAAAGATGTGCTAGCAAAAGATCTGAATAAAGAAGTGGAGGGGATGGAAATAGTTCCTCCCCCTTGTATAGATATTGGAGTCTGCACAGTCATAGCACTTGTAATAGAAGCCATGCTTCCAGTAGTGGTCATCGATGGTAAGTGTGTTATGTGACTTGGACTTGACGGTCGATGCATTGGAGACCCAATGTATTGTAATACTTCCAGATGACTAGAAGGTAGAGGAGAATTTGGAGCCGCTAACAACTCTGAGGGTTCTTCTACCTCTACATTATCTTGTGTTCGAAAGAGAACTCAGGAAAGTCCAGGAGTACTTCTCTCTTGTCCTGTGGAAGTACCAGGTCTATCTTAAGCACTGATGCCCCCGAGGGGAGGATCAATCCCTGATGCATCAGCTGCCATGGGACAAAACCCATCGGCAGTATTACCTTTGTGCCTTCTAGGTGAAGGCTCTAAACTTGGTGGTGAAAGACCATGAAGTCTTCGAGACCGTCTAGGTGATCGGTCACCCACTTTGAATTTTTTGTTAATATCTAACTAAAGACTCAAAAAATTGAAAGCTAGGCCAACTAGGAGCATAGAGCACACACTATAAAGTCCCTAAAGATATCAGCAAGTCAAACAACTTCCAAGTATTTCTGCTTCGAGTGATTAGGACCGGACACAAAAATACGAGAAAGTGAAGTAAGGAGCCTTCCGAAGATAGTCTGGGATAATGACAGCCTAGTCCTATCAGCGAAGGTAACAGAGGAAGTTACGCTAACCTCCTAACAACAGCTTGCGCCGGTGCAAGCCCCCAAGCTTCGCAAGGTCGCCCTCCAGTAGTACCATTGAGAGTGATACAATGTCGACCTCAGGTTCCATGAGATTCCCCTCCACAACCACCTATGTAGATCCCTAGGAGTAGCAACTAAGGTTACCAACTTGTATCAGAAGCCAGGCAGAACAGTCGTGAGGTAAGTTCAGAAAAGTAGGAGAGGGGGTATCTCTCTTCCTTGTCTTTATAGACCCTTGTGCTTAACTCCCAGATCCGGAGCTTTCCTGGTCTCCCTAATGCTATTGGATTTTCACTCACTATTCAGACTCCTATGTTTGATAGTTTAAAATGGCCTTGGAGAGTTAACTCTCCACACACCTAATCCAAGGCCCTAAAATATCCTAAAACTTGTTGATGTATCTGAATTGACAAATATAAAGTTCTAGTATATTTTAAATTAGTGCTTGATTTTTATGGGTTGTTATTTAAGTCAAGGGATAATGGAAGTGAAACTGGTGGTGTTTTGACGCGAAAAAAATTAATAAAACCAAACTACATTCAAATGCACTTGTTTTTCTTTTTTCGATGAAAAGCAATTTCTATAGGGTTCAGAGGAACTTCAAATAAAAGTACAACTTTTTCCTTTCTTTTCAAACTTCACACTTACAAAATCTAGCAAAACTATAAATGCCTAGAAAGATGCACAAACTAATCCTAATGCAACAAGTATATGCCGATGCAAGTTTCAAAAACTACTCTTAAATCAAAAGATGAAAGTTGCTTGTTTATCGATTTTATATTTGCCACTTAAATGTTTAGATGGACTATAAGTTTTGTTACTTATTTCCTCTAAGCACTAGAAGCAAGACAAAGACAAACAAATAGGCACTTTCACTCAACAAAAAGGAAAACTCAATCAAAAAAAAGTTCAAGAAAGCAAAACAAAGTTTCAAGAAGTTTCCTTCGAAAGAAACTCAAAAATGACTTTTCAAAAATGCTCTAACAAGACTGAAACTTGATGACCGAAAAAAATAGGCAATGAAGCACTTTGCGAGCTTACAACACAAAACAAGTGGGAACTAAACAAAAATAGTGCTTTGAAATGCTTTTAACAATCAACAAGCAGCGAGATGAGCTTGGCAATGGAAACCAAAAGATTGAAAAGACAACTTTCAAGAAAGCGTGAACAATGATTTTCAGAAAGTAAGAAAAGCAGATGGTGATAAAAATAGTTGAAACATGCAAACCAAAAAGTCATTAAAACAAAACTCAACACAAAGATTGAAATCAATTTTTCTGCCTTGAATACACAGAGTAGCCAATATTCCTTGCAAGAAACCTTGTGTGCTTAAGCAAAAATAAATGACGTTTGCAAGAAAGCCAACAAGACCAGCCTTTTCACAATCAGAGAGAATTTGAAACAAGACACTTGCTGTAAAACTAAAGACTGTGATAGAACAGTGATTGTTCCAAACTGAATCAGACTAGCATACTATCTTCTAGGAAAAAAATAAAAATAAAAATAAATAAATAAATAAATCTTGAAAATTAGAGATATAAGCGACTGTGTTTGCACACAGATGCGTGTATACACGATAAGGTTTAAGGGAACTTGCGTATACACAAGTTCACTTAAGGAAAGTTGCATATATACGCCTCTGTAAACAGAGAAACTAGCGTATAAAAAAACTTCCAAGAAAAACAAAAAGAAGTCTGGAAAAAACTGATCAAAGCTCACAATTCAGGCACTGACTACATAGTAACAGAAGATAAACAGACAGCTGAGCCCTGATTGGCTTGAATACAACCAAACTAGGAACAACAAGAGTGTTGTCCCTAGTGGAGTCGCCAATTCTGTTGTGGGAGAAACTCCCCTAGGGTCTTGGGTGAATACCCTAGCAGATTAAAGGTTATCTATGAAAAGAAAAACACATTCCATGCAATCATAATGGTACGATAAGCAAACTCTACGATAGGTAGCATACCTGACGTCCTACGTTTGAGAAGAGCCTTCCAGGGTCCAAACCCTTCTTGGAGTTCCTTTGCTCCTTTGACCTGCAAAACAAATAATTCAAGAAAGTACAACAGTATATGGACTAAGAATCATAAAGAAACCATCTTCATATTATAAGGAAAGGTAGTTAGTTATGCAATTAAACAACCGTTCACATATGAATCATAATATGAATATCATAATATGAATATCATAACATGAAGAAGATCTATATCAGGAACAAAGACATCTGTTTCTTTTATTATAGACAAAGAAAGTATAGAAAAGGAATAATTTCACCTGAGTCGTCCTTTCGCAAGCTCCAAGCGGAACCGTCTACCGGATTCGTCCAGTCTCAAGCCTTTAACAAACTCCTTCCATGACATACTCCATGGTGTCTCAAGTAGTATGAAATCATCAACACACACAAGGAAACAAGAGTTTCCTCTAGGATGGGGGAAGTGCAAGAGGCACAAGGATCTTCAAACCTGGTCAGGGAAATCTCATCATAGCAATCTTTCTCTCTCTTCTCTCCTCCCTTTGGCCTTCCCATAGAAGCCTTTTTATACTTCTCCCAAAGTAGTTTTTTAGTTAGGAATTCGTTGGGAACAGTTGGGCCATGGGTACTAACAGGTAATCAACAGGTAGAACCCGTGATCTCTGCCCAAAATTAAGGAGATTTATTTTTTTAAGTGTTTTTATACATATACGTGGGTTGGGTATACACAGACTCGCGTATACACACGTTTAGCTCAGGTCAATGTCGTGTATAGGGAAAAAACACTGTTTTTTTAAATTTGGAACCAGGTCTGCAAAGATGGGTTGCCCTAGGCCATGATTGTAGCATCACAAACCTCAAGAGTGAGATTTGGAGCTATAACAGCTTCCAGAGGCCATCCACATTGATCCATCAAATAGGGATTCCACCTCATAGTCAGACATCACCAAAACCATCATCCCATTAGTCTCCATCCTATCCTTCCAAGGCTATAGAGTGTTTGGTCCAACTTGACTCCCAGGACTAGTAACTCATCCCATAGTTGCTTTCGGGGTTCGAAGCATTTGTCTAATCAAGGGTTGAGGACTAGTAACTTAACCCACAACTATTTTCGGGCTTCTATAGTGTTTTTCCAACCAAGGCTTCCAAGACTAGTAACTCGACCCACCAAGGGCTTCTGGAGCATTTGTCCAAGCTAGGCTTCTATGACTAATAACCCAACCCAAGGTTTCACAAGGCTTCCAGAGCATTTGTCAAACCAAGGCTATGGGACTAGTAACTCAACCCAAGCCATTACAGGGATTCTAGAGCGTTTTTCCAACCAAGGCTTCCAGGAACTAATAACTCAATCCAAGCTAAGGAAACATGAGAACCAACCAAAACAAAAAAAGGAAATAAACCCACAATCACCATGGTTATCCAAGGATTGGAAAGGCTAGGAGAATCCACTGTCAATCTAGGAAATCATACATGCCAATGATAGATCATACCAAGAATCACATGCATGTGCGATGCATGCCAAAAATAGTGAGTAAAACATACATGCAACTCAGTACCTGTAAGCAAAATTGTTGTAGTTGCTGATCTTGATGCCCTCTTATGCTTCTTGCTCCTCCTTTACTTTTTTGCTCCAAAACTCCAAGTATGCCACACCCTCCAAGAGTGCTCCATGAAAGATCTATGTATCCAAGAGTATGAGAGAGAGAGAATAGAAGAGAGGTCCACCAAATATTGTCAAGAGCTTACCAACTAGTCCTCATAAGCCTTTTTATGGATGAGCCTATATTTTCTTCATTTTCCATTATATTATTTGAATTTACTCTGCACATGAAACTTGTGACCTTTCACCTCCTTTTTTCCTAATTTCCATTATTTTCATAAATAAATGACAATTAATGTCTCATGCCTTTCCAAAACCTTATCCATTTCGTTTTCCAATTCCCTTAGCCATAATAAATCGAATCAACACCTACTAGGATGTTTCTCCCACCATTGATCTTGGAATACGTGTCCCATCGACCATGGGGTTATATATTTTTTAGATGAAATTTTCACTAGGATTTTTACACTCTCAATAGAAATCCACCCTCGAGATGGCCTTCAACTCTATGGGACTCAACTCACCCAAATCTTGTTACATGTTTAGTACTATAAACTTCCCAAGATAAAAAATAGATTAACCTCGATGAAGTAGGCCCACATCCCCCATTAACCTCTATCTCGGTTGGGTAGGGATGCTTTAGAGTCTTTGCTTCTTGGAGCTCCACTACTCTCATGTGTATTTATTTACATTCCCTACACCTGCATCTGTTTCCCTTGTTTATCCACGAAAGAGAATGGTTGATTGAAACAATATAATATTTCTAATGGTGATTTAGATGTTAACGTTATTGATAATACATTTATATAGGAATTTCCAAAGGATCTTAGGGATGACATTTTTGCTTCTCAAGATGCTTAATATATTCTATATGCAAATTATGGACCTCTTACATAGGAATTGATCCCAAGTTTTTGGAGGCTCTTCATCTAGACATACAAGCAAAATTTTGGGCAAAACAACATTCTATAAGAGTTCTCCAATCTCTTCAAGTTGAAGGTCAAGGTGTTGATATGTAAAATGCTTCATTTATTTCTACTTTACCCACTGATATATGTACATATGTTCTTTTTACTTACTCAAAATAATTTATTTTTTCCCTACCATTTCCACTACTAGTTGAAGCACAAATTCTAAGGAACAAAGAAAGCAATCATTATTGGGATCATAGTTGTTTCACTGAGTGTTGTCATAAAAGGGGTGTATGCGACAGCGGTAGTAGTACCATGTTTGATGATCAAAGAAGAAGCAAAACTCTTTATGAAGTGATATAACAGTTGGATCTTTCACGAGGCCTCCACACATGAAGATATACTTGAAAATGTAATGATATGTTTTCATATCTTGTGCCAAGCAACTTTGTAGTAGTTTTGGTTCATATTCAATTAGATTGGTTTGATACAAAGAAAATTCTAGAATCCTAATGGAGGAAAAGTTCAAAACCATTAGAGAGTACTAGTTCTAGTAATGCTGGGCTGTGCTTAGAATTTTAAGTTCTGGATGAGTGGTTTAAACCAAAGTTATTGTTCTAGTTTCCTTAAAACATGACAATATTGATTTCAAGTCTAGCAAAGGTCAAAATATATAAGTGGAGAATATATTATTGACTAAGGTTCAACAATGTCCGACTCAGATGTATATCATGTAAATTTGTTCATTATGTCCAAGGAAAACCATTGCTATTTAAATGGAGGCTATAACAATGTTTGTCTAGTAGAAGTTAGGCTCATGATATCTATCTTGCTATATATAAAGAAAACTTTATTATAAGAGCTAGTCTCATTATTGTGGTAAGTCTAGTCAAGATTGGAATTTGACAAATATTTTATTTTTTAGACATGATGGTAGATTAATGGTTTCTGATGGGTACTAACACAGTTTGTTTAAATCCTATATGTTGGTTGATTAAATCTTGTTCAGTAACGTGGATAGTAGAAATCCTTATAGTGCTTGGTTAGAACTCATACAAATTACTTATGTTAGGCACTAGTGATTGTTCTATTCTGGCACACATGTCAACCACATATATGATCCTCAGTTGTAGTGTCGTGTTAATTTGACAATATCGAAGGGTTTGTATTAGTTTCGACATGATGAGTGGAAACTAAGGATTGGCCCCTGCTAGTTTTATGCACAATGATTTAGAGGTGTTTGTGTGTCTTGAGGTTCATTGAATATTAAACATTGTAGGTTGAGTTAAGGGGGATCATATAGAATGTCCAATTCCTAAAGCATTAGTAGCTATAAAAATATATAAGGAAATGTTTTGGTAATTTATTATTTTTCATGTGCCTTTTCCCATGATGTTATAGCTGAGTTTGATTAGCACACTTCAAGTGCCTCATTAAGGATATTAGTTCTTGAGAAGAGAAGTACGCAAAGAAAAATGCACATTAGGAGTCAAACCCTCAGTCATTAATTGCAAGGGAGAGAAGAAGTTGCTTGTAGCCCATTTCCATTAATGCTAAAGTGGGAGAGTAAGTTGTTGATGGCCCACACACGGGAGAGAAATGCATTAGTGTCTCATATAAGGAGAATTTTGGAGGTATCATGAGGATTGGCCATCAATGAGGATAAATTATTAGGTGTTTCCATCAATGCCAAAGGGGGATATTTTTGCATAGCTAGAATTGTCTGGATAGCTCATGGCATCTAGTGTGTCGGCATTGATTTCAATTATGTTAGTATTTATGGAAACTTAATCAACATCGATGTGGATGGTGTGTGTTAAGCTTAGGCATAGTCCCATTCTTTTGTACGATTTGGTAGAGAACAATCATAGTAGCAGGATATGCAATGATTGATCATTGATATTTTGACCATTGTTTCAAGAACTCAAATAGTTTATGGCATGAGGGAGAAACCCTCGATATTTCCCAGTTTTGGTTCTGAGATATACATCATAGGTAGTGAAGGTTGGTTTTAATGGTTGTGAAGCCACCCTAGCAGATAATTTTTGTTACATAGGGGACTAAATGGATTATTCAAGGAGGTTGAATTTCCAGTCTCAAGAGAAGGATGAATTGACCAATCTGTGATACCAAGTTTCCAACTTCTAGATGGGCCAAGTTGTAGGAGCCAAAGAATTTAGGGATTAAGCATATCTTCTAGGTTTATCCTCAGGATATCAATGTAATTTCCCTTTAGTAGTTTTAATAATATTATTAGGGTTTTGGACTGAGCTCTGTGGCAGCAATGGCTCTTAGTCTGACCTGCGTCGGCCAAACCACCAGAGACTCCACAAGCGAGAAGTCGGAACACGCACAACCTACATTGGTTATCCTCGGTGCGCTAAGAGCAAGGCTTTTATGTTATATGCAGAAGTCAGGGTTTACAAGAAGAACAGAGCTGCGCTATTGGCCAGATCTGTTGAATACGGTGCTTCCTCAAGCGAAGAAGGCAGCTGATAAACCCTTGATCGACATAAATGAGATGGATATGCTTAAGAAATGCTTACGAATTGGGCATGCTCTCAGGATGAGAAATCGCCGACCCTACCAAAGGTATAAAGAAATAATCCAGCTTTTTGCATATCAAAATGCTGATCTGTATTATTATGTTGCCGTTATTGAAATCCACCGATTCAAACATCCACCATTGAGCCCCGATCGGGCAACATATCCACAGATCTGCGGCAATGAGCATAGATCGAGTCTTGGGCTCATAGATCTAGATCTTCTAATGGAAGAACAACCCTATTTATGGTCAGATCTGGGAGCTCGCTCACCGAACAGGTTGTTTCGAAGTGAGTATAAGGTGCAAAGCAGAGTCATAGGGATAAATCTGCCAAAACTAAGATCTGGAACCCTGGTAAGAGATCACCATTTCGAAGTATTTGTAAAAAACCCAGATGGAAAATACACGGACCTCCTGGAGAAGGAAATCTCCAGAATCGAAGGAAACAAGAATGCAGAACCGGAGAAGATAGCCAGGGTGCTGATAGATCGGGAGGCTACTTTATCAGGGAAGGAAGTCCTCGAGACTGAATCCCGGCCCCAAATCACCAGTCCACAATATGCCGGGACAGAACCTAATCGTTTTCAAATCCTCGTCAGAACGACTGTTGAGCCTCAACCTTGCACCTTCCTACACACCCTCTTAACCCTCATTCTCCACTCACTTCACTCATCCAGTGGTTGAATCATTGCATTATAGTTTAGAAAGGACTGTTTATATGGTTTTATAACTATACTGATGTCTGTTGTTTGGTTTAGTCTTTTGTTCATGCAACTGCGAAAACTTGTCAATTTTCGTAGCCAGCACAGGTTTCTGCAACCCGCATAGGATTCCGCAGCCATTTTGTTAAAGGTTGTGCTCCAGGTGTCTTCTAAAGGAACGGGCTATATGGGCAAGCTCCAGATGGCATGTACATGGATCGTGTCCCTTCGAACCGGCGAAATCATCATTTTGAAGCCGCGGTCAACGAAAGTCAAAGACGTGGCCAACCAAAGAGTCCAGCGGTGGCACGTTACTGTTAAAGGCACGTGAATGATACGTAGCCTAGTTCCTAGCTCACGGAGGCTCCAACATACCTGAGGATCATTCTTGAACAATGAATCTAACAACCAACCACTCCAGGATTTAAGAAGCATAACGACAGTTACACTAGATCTCGACTCATGAGATCTACGTGTCTATGGCACACAGTTAATAGCCTAAGTAGTTGATTAGTTAACTGTAGGACTTTTACATTATAAATAACGCATTTTCAAATGCTGTAAACAGACTTTTGCGATGCATATAATTTATGAACTGCTTTGTAATTTCCGCACGCTGCTGGTTATATCACCCCACTGTTTTATATGTTGTTGATTTGAATACATGAGTAGACCTTTCTGAAGATAGTCTTGTGATCATTTGATTAGCTGAAGTGGCAGAGGGCCCCTGCATACTGAAGCCCTGTAAAGTATTTGTTTAGTTTCATTATACTTTTGTTTTATCATTAGTTTGTACATAATATGTTTTGCTTTATGTTTCTTCTATTTATATCTTTGTCTTTATAACCTGATCAGTGCTTTTTGCAGGTTCTTTTAGGCAGCACGGGCAATATTTTATTTTATTTAATAACTTTTGGCATATGTGATCATCTTGTCCTTCTTGCTAACCTTTATTTTCTGCAATTTACATTCAGCATTGTCCTTTTCAAATTGTTATTTGTTTATTTCTTTTTCTGCTAAATTAGATGTCATACTACTTGATAATTTTATGATTTCTTTCTGTGGTCAAATGACTATATAAATAGCAACTTAGATCACACTAAATTGACCAAACATTTTGGCGCCGTTTCCGGGGAAGTGAAATTAGGTAGCCAGTTCCTAAAAAAAAATAAAATATAAAACAAGAAAATTTCAAGAAAGGAAAATTGATAACCTCTCAAAGTATGCTCTCCTCTTGCGCCTAGTGTGATCTGATGGATCAGAAAAGAGAAAGTTATTGGTTTAATATTTTCTTGAGTATTCTCTCTTCTTGCACCTAGAGTGACCTGGAAGATCAGAAAGAGAATTATTAACCTGACTTGAAGAAAAAATATAAAAAATGACATGCATAGAGCAAGAGATTCTAGGGAAGGTTTTTAGCTAGAGCCAAGAGTTTGATTTTTACAACTCCATCTACTTCAATAAATAGGCAAGAGACACCTCCATCATATCCAACTCACACTCCTAGCTCTAGGATTCCTAGAATTCAAGAGGCAGTAGTTGACTCTTCCACACCATCTATTGAATCCAAATTAGAAAGAGATCCTTTCCTTCCTTCTACAGGGAGACAAATTGTAATTGAAGAAGTAGAATCACCGGAGGAAGAGGGATAAATTCCTCCTCATTCACCCTTGGTAGAGGAACCAAAGAACTCTGAAGTCTCTGAAAAAACTACCATGGCAGAAGAAGGAGCAACCAGACTTGGTAGAGGTAGAGGTAGAGGTGGAGGAGGGAATAATGGAGGAGGTAGAGGTAACATTGGAGGAAATAGGGATGGAGACAACTCATTCGCATTTCCTATAGTCGATGATGACTCCCGAGCCACAATGAAAAACATCTCGCCATCTTTCCTCCCAAACTTCCATGGATTAAGAAATGAGGACCCTGAAACATTTCTATTTGAGTTTGAGGTCGTGTGTCGAACTTATGATTATCTAGAAGACGCTCAAAAACTCAAATTGTTCCCTTCAACATTGAAAGGGGCAACCTTGAAATGGTTCATGGGATTACTCACTCAATCCATTAATACTTGGAATGATATGAAATAAACATTTTTGGATAGGTACCTGGACTATTGTATGCCCACCAATCACAAGGATGAGGTATTCAAGATGGTGCAAAAGGAAGATGAAAATTTGGAGGATTTACTCGAAAGAATTCAATACAACCTGAAAAGAGAAAAAATGAGTAACTTAGATGAGGAAACTTTGAAAGCCCTTCTATTAAAAGCCATTAGAGATGAATGGATAGATATTTTGAACATGATGGGAAAAGGAGACATATCTCAACTTCCAGTTCATGATATAGCAGAGCTATGTGTTCATCTCTCACGGGGGAAATCTAAAACTCAAAAGGGCCTAGAGATCCTTCTCTCCTCAGAGAAAACAAATCTGCAACTGGATCAGTAAGTAGGGCTGAGATAGGCAATATGCTTGATGAATTCAAAACTGATATCTTAGGAAGTCTTAGTGAGCAACTGGACACTCTTAAGATCCATAATAAACAACAAGCAGAAGCTAAAGCCTTAGCTATCTTTTGCTGAAAGTGTAGAAAGAAACATGCTCTAAGGGAATGTCCCTTGGATGCAAAGGTTGTAGAAACATGTGTGATCTGTTCAGAGAATCATGAAACCAAGGATTGTCCTTCAATCCCTGGTCTCAAAGCTGTCTTTCAGCAAGATCCAAGTACCATTGAATCTCTCCGTTTTGTTGCAAGGAGACCTTGGCAGGGGCAACAAAATCAAGGGTTTAACAACCCTATGAATTTTCAACCTCCACCAAATTG
>APFE030035419.1:37008-65900 GCA_000404065.3 Pinus taeda | reverse complement strand
TCTCCTTCTCCTAATTTGAGCTTTGATCTAGTGAGCATTCAACAGCTAAACCAACACAAGCTTGTCTAACCTTACAGCCTAAAGCTCTGATACCACTTGATATGATATTCACCCTATGAGTGACCTCAGTTAAGAATTATTTAAATGAAGGTATTACAGACTCATATGTTGGTGTGTGTCTATGTTATTTAAGCAATGGATCGATCAGATTGCAAATACACAGACACTTGAAATGTAAAACAATAGAGAAATACAGTAAGCAAATATAAGAACACAAGAAATTAATAGGGAGTTCACCCCATCCTCCAGGGCTACATCTCTGGTCCAACTCTCAATGGTGGCGTTCTTTTATTGTGTCTTGAAGCATAGAATTACAAAAAAAGAAGCTCAACGTGAGTCTCCTGAAACAGATTAGCTTGGCAAGGTGGTTCTTGGATTTCCCAAGCCACTGGAGTACACAGACTCTCTTCCTTACCAACTCTTTGACCTGTCTGGTTTGATAGATCCTCTCTGGGATGGCTTGAATCTCTTAATCTCTCTGGTGCTCGACGCTACCTTTGGTCAGCTCGGCCCTCTGTCTTCTTTCTGCTTTTTGCTTCACTAATTCTTTCTCTTTGCTGTCTTCTGTCTTCAGTGTTCCTCTCTTGGTTCTCGACTCTTCCGTCCTCTCTTTGTTCTCTGTTGATTTATCTTAAGCCATTCGGGCTCATGGCGATTCAGTTCCTCTTCCACCTCCATCGATTTTCCTGCTTGCAGGTGCGCTTGGAGTTCCCTGTTCTCAGCGTCATCATCAGGCTCATAGGGATGGTCACTTGTCCTCCTGCGAACTGTGCTAGCCTGTGTCGTTGGTTCATTTCTTTGTTTACATCGTGGAATGAGTCTTTTTCCACCATGGCGGTCAATCCGGACTTCAAATTCTTTCATATCGCGGCTTAATCCCCCATCAATTCCGTCTTCTCTATCGGGTGTGATCTCAGCTATTAGATCTGGAGCCCCCAGATCCGACGTCGTTCGCTCTTCCCGCGTGGCTAACTAGCTCGACCGTTAGCACGCGATGAGCGGCAGTTTTCTCTCTCCTCTGCTTGCCACGTGTCAGGCGCTGAGTGGAATAGCTTCTTTTCCATCAAAACTACTTGCCACCATTGGATGCCCCTGATCAATACTACCGATTTTGTAGCAGATCCTGCCTTTTAGTGCTTAGCCTTTTTTTCGCATGGTTTTCCGGCTCCCACACGACCAAGTGCTCAGGGTTTCCCCATTTTGGAGGTTTTTGCCCAGCGATTCAGGCCTCCTAGGGGCTAAATTCGCCTCCCACGCAGTCTCCATGGGCCTCAGTCATCGCGCTTTGACCAAGGTCCTCGTCGTTCCACGCTGGCTGCCATCGCCACTGGTTTAGAGGTGTTTTTTACCGTTGTTGTAAATTCTTTGAAGTCTGTCCCGACCTAGTACAACCATGGATCTGTTAATTATTCTTTATGGATCCAATTCATATCACATATGTCGTCATGATTGTGGGAAAATTCCTTTCCAAAAGGTTCATTTTTGTGCTCTATGAAACCCCTTTAAGGCCTCCAAGGTAGCTTGAATATTGATGGATAATATCGTTAAATTCTGTGACATTTTGTGAGGCTATTAGGGTGTAAAATGACTCTACCTTCACTAGAAACTTTTTGTAAGAGTTTTTTTTGTATATAGGGTCACTTAATTGAGTCTCAACACTGCCTATCACCCTCATAACGAGGAAACACATGTTTGGAAGCATTCTTCAGGTGCTTTACTTAAGAAGGAAAATCCCAATGGGTTAAGTGGTACCTCTAATGGTGGTGTCACAATATAACCTATCATGTTGCCACTCAAATGACTCCTTTTGAGGTTGTCTCTGGCCAAAATCTCTCATAAGTACTATCCTATTCACCTGGAATCTTTAGGGCCAAAATCCCTCCTTAATGCAATTTCTAACCAATAAAACCTATTTAAGACTGTGAGAATAATAATTATATAAAAACTAGCTATTTAATATAGTCGTTACCTATTAATATTTTTAATAAATTAACGAAATAATATCATTATTTAAACATTTTTTCAAAAACTAACCGTTTAAAATAGCTGTTACATATTAATATTTTAATAAATTAATAAACCAATATCATTATTTTAATATTATTTTTCATTTAATATTTTTACTAAATTAATGAAATAATATCATTATTTAAAATTCTTTTTCAAAAACTAGGCTGTTTAATACAGTCATTTACTTAATATATTTGTTTTAATATATTAATTAAATTAATATTAATAATTTAAACAAAATGGTTCAAATATAGTGGTTACTTGAAAATTATGTCCTCTACATTTGCTCTCTATTTAGCCTTGCCATGATCTGCCTCTCATTTGATTTGATGATGAACCACACTTGTTAGTCCAAACGCAATTGGCCAAGAAAATTCTCTCAAGTGATTTCTAACCAAAAACTTTATTTAATATATAAAAAAATTTACCTAAATAAAATTCTTTTATAAATTTCTCTTAGGTAGAATATAAAGACTGTTTCATATAAAGTAAATAAAAGTTAGAAGCACTCTAATGAGATATCCTCTTCAAATAATATGTTAAAATTTGATTTAAATAATACATTCAAAAAATAAATAAACATTAATTTCTTAAAATTGTAATTTATTTTTAACCCCACACGCATATATATATATATTGTTTATCTATGTGTCATCCTTATATATATATATAGTTTATCTATTTGTCATCCTTATTATATTGAACATCATTCTTCACTGGCATCAATAAAAAAAAAAAATGTTGCCCTAAATGAGACTTCCATGTCATAAAGTAGTGTTATGTCGGTAGCGTACTTATCCAAATTAAATGTTAGCCATAACAATAATGTCGTTTGCATATGACAAACGACTTTAAGATATTAAACTAAAATTTCGTGTGTGTGACCGAATAGCTTTAGTTTGTTAAGATAAACTTCGTTGCACCAACGAGACACCCTTATTTCGGTGATTTTTTTTATTTTATTTTAAAGAAGGAAACTTTTCCATTTCGGAAGACTTATTGAAATGGTGAGGGTATTTTCTGTCGCTCTATTTTTTTTGTTTTTCTGAAAGGTAGTTCTCTAATAATTTTGAAGCTAACTTTAAAAATTTGCGTTAGAAATTATTGAAATTGAATTTTAAATTAATGCATAGGTAAAACATCATATTTATTTTTATAATTCTGAATTATAATTTTAAAATATTAAAAATCATTTTATTAGTTTAATGTAGGAATTTATTAATAGGTTTTACTATTGATAAATGCAATTTATAATGTTTAACTTTGAAAAATAAATATTTATTTATGTTATAATTTTGGTTGTAATTGCAATATTTATGCATGACGTTACATGTTTGTGTAGTGATTTTTCATTAAAGCTCTGTCAATATCTCATACTCACATAAGTAGTCATAAATATCGCATACTCACATAAATAACATATTTACTATGATGTACTACCCACCATAATTTAAGAAAATATTTGGATAAAAAATGGGTAGGAATAAGATGTAAATAAATATACTTACCAGAGTTACTCAACACTATTATTTATGTATTCCCTGACACTTTTATAAGTAGGAGTAAAAATGTAAATGTGCAAACTTACTAATGCTTACTAACAACCAAAATTTATGCAACTCCTTGCCCCTTAGTTGGCAATTATTTTTTCCATTTCATTTATCCACTTGTATTTTTTATGAAAGCATAATTTCCACTTAAGTCCACAAGTATAAAATCAATACGAAGTTAGATAAGATAATGAAAAGTAAAAGTAGTACAACTAGGGAATATCTTGGTGTTGAGTTCATCTTTTAGAATGGGGTACAACCTAAGTTATTCATTTGACTTTACTCATATCTATTCAGTATTCTAAATATTGATTGTAAAAGTAGAATGAGGGATTATCCTTATGTTGATTGCAAATTCTGGAATAGGGCATGACAAAAGTCAATCATTTGACTTTACCCACATCTATTCAATATCCTAAACATTGATTGTAGATTATGAAATAATGCATGAAAAATCTCAACCATTTGAAGTTTCTCATGTTTATTCAATATCCTAAATATTTAAGATTTTACAGTGGAGTCCATAGAAGCTATTAAGAATAAAAAATTCCAAGCCTCCATGGACATAGATTTTTGAACTTAAAATTGAAGTGAAAACTTGAAGCCTCCATGGATACAAATCTCTCAAATTTAAAATTGGATGAAAAACTTCAAACCTCCATGGAAATGGATCACTTGCAATATATATATATATATATATATATATATATATATTATATATAATATATATATATATATATATATATATATATATATATATATATAATGGAATTCTATAGAAGGTACTAATCATCATTATCCTTTTACACATAGATACATTCCAAACCAAAACAAAAACAAAACAGTTGCTCGAAATAATTTAATTAACAACTTGCAATCCTAAGATGAGCAAGTGGACAATTTTGAAGGCAAAATAACTTAATAATCATATGAATGTAACTTAAATCCATCTTAGCTAGGAAAATGTAGTTGTGATGACTCCACCTTATTTGTTGCATTTTATGACCAAAAAACTAAACATAAACTCAAATTCTCCAACATATGAAATTTTTTGTTATGACTAGAGGAATCATCTTCATTGCCCCATTCACAATGGGCATGTTTATATGCTAAATGTTAGGGTACTTTAGCTAAACATGACTTGGTCATAGAGTCAATTTACAATTGGTTATTTTAGGCTCCAATTTTTGGTAACCTGTTGTGGTGGCTACAACACCCACCAAAATTTTGGCCTACACTTGAATTTTGGAGCCTACTATGGATCTTATGATCGATCATTCCTTAGTCACTTATTGGTCAGTTGATGATTTCAAGCCCTTTTCTCAAATATCAAGTGTCGTTCACACTTTTATCTTCATATAGCAAGTGTCGTCTGCGGGCATGAGAGTTGTCATTTGTCATGCAAAGGGGGGTTTTGATTTACATCAAGGGGAAATATTTGTGAAAATGAGTTCTCATCATATCGACATGTTTCAAACTCATTTCCAAGGTTTGACACACCATTACACAAGTGTCGTCATTATCCTCACAAATTTCATCTATGGGGCCGCACTTGTAGTAAGTTGCCACAAAGGTTGTTGCATTAAGCAAAGTATGCTTTCATATGTTATTGCTGATCTATGTTATATCACCAAGTATCCAAGTGTGTGGTCATAGTCAATTTCTATCATTGCTCACATCTGTTCCATTGATCCCACACTTAGCAAAATTCCGGAGGATTACTGACAACCTGGCATTATCCTGGCTTCCTAAACTGCACACTTCGCATATGCAACCCTCAAGATGTTTACTTTCCTGTTGGAATTGTGCAATGCACAAAAAACCTAGCTGCCCTTAGCCTCCAAAATTGCGTAGATGATTCCTCTAGTGTCCTGTCCTCAATCGAAGGTCACTACCTTCAAAAACTACAAAGTTCTGTCTCTCAAGCCTCTCAGCTGCCCAGTCCCCCTTGTCGCATGAAACTGAATAGTTTTTCCTTCCAGGGCCCCATCCCATAGCAACCACTGCCTGCTTGAACTGCAAAATTATGTCCTTCAGTGGGCACTATGCAAATATTTCCCTCAGTGGGAATTTGCACAAATGTTTCCCTCAGCGAGGACTGTGCATAAATTTCTCTCAATCTCACCTGAGATGTGCATTTCGCATTCTCAGTGATCAAGATCGACCTTGGCTGCTTGAACTGAGTAATTATGTAGCCTCTAGTCTTTCTCCCTTGACCTGTCATGTTATCCCCACCTAGTTCATGAATCCAAGTACTCTACCTTATGCTAGGGGTTTATCATATTGATGTCCTCTTGTCATGAGTGGATTATAGATACAAAAATTCTACCATGCTATGGAAAGATGAAGAAGAAGTAGATGAACCAAGAGGACATGCTAGATGATGCTTAAGGTGCTGAGGAGAAATTAAAATCATTAAATTAGAAGATCAAGGAACCTTGAGGTATGATGAAATACCAGAGATCAGGATCGCATGAAGATGTTATCTGATTCACAACCCTTTGGAGGGTAGGTACGAAAAACAAAGAACATCTTTCATGAAGTTGAAATGAACGTCTTAGTGTAGTATGAAGGACAACTTGTCATTGTCATATCATTATGTCTTCAATGACATGTATGGATACAAACATTGAAAGTCATTCCATGTGTTTCCACTAAGTGTTTCACTCCCTTTCACAAGATAGGCAAGATGTCATTTTTTTCATGCTGCCTGTCAGACTTTATGCATAAAATCATTCTGGTGATTCTAAGGGATCATATTTATGTTTATCAGTTTTCCTAACCATGTAAGCACCTGTTGCACTCATTCACAAAGTTTTTAATGTTGTCACACAAGTATCACCACGGTCGTCATAAAGTCTATCTTAGGTGTCACACTTGTCATAGCTGGTCATAAGGCAGTCACACACAAGCAAAAGTGTTGTTCATGTGTCATGGAGCATCAATGTTATTGAATCGTCAAGTATTCTAAGTGTTAAGACATAGTTAAAGCTTCATTGCCTCACTTGTTGTTCTGACTAGTCCAACACTTGGCCTTTTCCAAAGAAGCCCCCTAGCCCTTCAATTTGGCTTCACCTAGCCTACCAAGACTATGCATTGTGTAGTTCCAGTCAGCAAGCTATGGCCTTGACCCTTGATCCATGCAATGCATGGATCCTGTCCCCCAAGACTTCTGGATTGCGCAATTCATGAGCCCAGGACCCAACATTCCCTTCCATAATTGCGCAATCTTTTCAGTCAGCCTTCCATTATAAAACTGCACAAAGGTTTCCCTCAATACTCCTCCCCTCATCCTGACCCACTGTCTCCCATAACTACACAAAATTCAATCAATATTCCTCTCTAGAACTATGTAGAAATATTCCACAGTGGTCCCTCCTTCAGCCAGAATCACTGTCTCTAAAGAATGCATAGAGTATGTCCCCGAACCTAGCCTAGACTACACATTGCACAGTTCCATTCCT
Organism: Pinus taeda; assembly: GCA_000404065.3. Lineage (NCBI taxonomy): Eukaryota > Viridiplantae > Streptophyta > Pinopsida > Pinales > Pinaceae > Pinus > Pinus taeda. The sequence goes on along the minus strand of APFE030035419.1, from coordinate 58,816 downwards.
CAAGCCTCATTCTTGGCTCCTTGGAATGCACAATGCATAGTCACTGAGCCTACCTCTTAGACCTGTAACTCAGTTTCGTCTCAGTCTTTGAAACTAAATGCACCATCTTAGGCTAGGAGGTTTTCGGGTTGATGTCATCTCGTCGTGAGTGAATTGTAGATAGAAGAACCTAGTGGGATGACAAAGAATGATATGAAGGTGGAAGACATGCAAAGGAAATTCTTTTAACTAAGCATGCAATCTAATCCATTAAGGCAAAGCAAAGGGACACCAACTCATTACTGAAACCCAAGACTTGATATCATTGAAGATTCTTGTCACCAAGCCATGAGGAGGTGGAAGATAACTGTATGCTCAAGAAGACATCACTCACAACAAAAATAGTGGCTTGAAACTGCCACAACATCCAAGAAGTTTACATTAGCAATTCGATGCCATTCCTTGTCATGAGTTTTCATATGCCACTTCATCATTGTGGGCCATATATATTATATTCAAATTTATTGTAAAGTGGAAGTCCAAAGGATACACATGAATATGGAGAGTCATGTAATTTGAAAATTCATAAGAAGTTGAATAGTCATTAGAGTAGTCAAAGAGTGAAAAAGGGGAAGCATCACCCCTTGGTTATATACACCCCCCTCATTGTATGAGAAAAATACTTTTCACCTTGGATCCTCCCGCAAGGCATTAGAGAGATCAATGAGTTCTTTTAGGCGCAAGGAGTGAATCCAATGTCCCACTATTGGGGTTAGTGATGTTCATTGTATACATGTGTCTTGGAACTTTTGCTTAATATCAGAAGCCCTCTAGGCCAGCACATTCTTCATGCATGGATTATGGATATTTGTAAGAATATTGTGTGAATGTTTGTAATTCATGTTTCCTTTTGTCTGTGTTAAAGTAGTGGATCTATTTTAGTTATTTTGGCACAAATATTATGAGAATTTGTTGTGAATGTTATGAACGTTGTCTCATCCTTGTGGAATACTCTACTGGATATTTGACAAACCTTTCCTTTACACATTGGTTTCATGACCGTCTCATCTTGGTGTATTGTTCCACTTGATGTTGTACAAGTATTTCTTGTTTATGTGTGTCTCTACTAGGGTGGTACTACTACCTCTCTCTTAGAGGCTCACTTCTCCCCCCCTCTGCAATGAAATAACTTAGACACACATGCTAGTGGGCACTCACCACACAAAACCCCCTTGCTATTCGAAGGAACATATTCATTCCTCCCTCTTTTTGATCATTTGAGCCAAGGAATATCTTTAAGATATATGCCAACTGGGCCATTGTACTGTGTGGGGCTCCTCATCCAAATGGTATGAGGTCTAATTAGGACTTCACATCGCAGATACCCTATTAGTTGACGTATTTCCAGCACCATAAACATAACCCATGGCTATTCCCATGGTGTTCTAATATAATGTAGCCTTTAAAACGAATTATGACATCATTGTTAGTTTTCGTTTGTGCTAGGAATAGTAGATCAATTATTCACAACTTGTTTCTTGGAAGGGTTTCCAGGTTAAAACACAGTGTCCATGTATTTTTTTTTGTATCCAAGAGAACCCAACAACCTGTGTGACACATAACTACTAGTAAACCTTTGGGGATGTAAGACCTATCCTCCTCTCTATAAACTAGGTAACAAGTGGGGGGATTTGAACCTTGGATCACCCAGTTTTCTCAGGACTCACATTACTTTGATCACGAATTGATTTGACCCCCTGCGACATACATGTATTATTATCATTAAATTTTTATGATGTATTTATTTTTCTCTCTCATTTTTACTAACACCGGTACAAAAGCTATGATAGGAGGAGTTGTGTGCAGTTATTTGACCTTTGGTAAGGAAAATGCTTGACAATTGTGAACTATTTCTTTAGAACTTGAGATCTCCCATTAGAGTGTTGCAAAAAAAATGTGGTGGACCCATAACCCAATGAGAATAAGGGTGGTGTTTTGAGATTGATGGTAGTGTTTTTTAGAAGTGATAGATATCCATTCATGTCTCTAGGATACTTCTACTGTGAAACTGAGAGTTGAGAAAAGTGGTTTTGTGGATACTAGGATGAATCAAAGTAAGATTAGGTTTAAGAGTTGGGTTGATGAGAGATTTCTTGGATGGAAAGTGAAAATGATGTTGAAAGTTTGGGTCAAGAAGAGATGATCATAGCAGATGATTGCTAGGTGGAGGCTAAGGAGTATGTGTAAATATTGGATTTTTATGGGTGAAATATATCGTGAGAGAGGTTCCTTAGTTGCATGGATGAGAAAATGGAGATGGATGCAATGGTATCCAACTTTATTGTAGTAGCTAGCATGTTATGGAGAGCCATAATGGTGAATAAAAAACCTAGAGGTTTTTGATCCATGTTGTAAATCCCAGCCATAGGAAAGTATTATTCCCCAAGGTTGGTGTAATTCATGTTGTTCAAGCATACATGTCGAGTCATAGAACATGATGTATTAAGTTTCTAAATATACCACTTGAATGTTGCGTATGATGTTGTCATTGATGTCAACAAGACAAGTGTTGGAAAGATCACTTGTGTCTGGTAGAAGGACCATTGACCATACTAGAAAATCACTTTGTGTGTGAATAATTTAGTGTGAAACTGCATGGAAGCTTTGAAAAGAAATAAATGGAAGTATGCAATAGAAATAACATGTTATAGAGTTATTCCATTCAATATTTTCAACTTGATTCATTGAAAAACTTATGTATTGAAGTTCATTTCAACTACATTTTCTAGCTCCCATGTGATAATATGATCCCTACACCTGTGCTTGGCATGTTCAATAAAACAATATTTTTTTACATCACAATCAGTGCCATTTAGTGAGTTCAATAAATATGCATGAGAAGCTCTTGATATGATGAAGTCAAATGTGCACATTTTCATTGTTTGGCCTATTTGACAACATTCTAGATATGAATATACAACAACCCATAATTAGAATAGTCATAAGGAACGAGGAATGACTCAAAGAGGATGTTAAAAGGAAATCAATAGATAATTGAAAAACTGGAAAGGTATCATAGTCAAGTCAACATCAAGATTAAATTACAATTTGGCTACATTGTAAAATATGAATGACTGGTCGACCCTATTTTGGGTAGCCTAACCTATATAAACAAGGGAGTCTTCGGCCAACAACTGGGTAAGGTCAGCTCATGGAGATGATAAATAAGAGAGGAATTTCAAACCTATAATAGAATAATGAAGTGAAATAACTAAGTTAAGAAAAAGAGAAGAAGATTTGGGCATGAGGAATGGTAAATACGGTTCATATCTTGTGAACCTAGGGAATTTTTAAAGGAGCTAAATATGTGTTTTTGGTTTTGTTCTTCGATAAGGGTTTTTGAGGTCTTTTGGATCAGACCTTGAAGTAGAGTTCAATCTATCATTGAAATCAATTTTAGATTCTTTTTAGTGGCTCAAATTTCAGTCCCTTGACAACTCAGATCTCAACCTCTTCATATCTTTGACTTCAACCTCTTGGTTACACTAAATTCAGCCTATGATTGCAGTAAAAATCGACCTTTTGGAGTAGACCTAAACCTTGTCAAGTAGCATATTTTTGACTTGTGGAAGAGTGTTTGCAAAAAATTTTACTGTATACACCTAGGGTTCGAACATAGGGTCCCAAGAAAGGTGTCCATCATAGTCTAACACAACAATTGCATTTTCATTCCTTCACAAGGGAGAAAAGTATCACTTGAGGTGTGTTGAGTTTGTTAAATGATGTGTCAGGGTTTATATGGTAACATGATTCATTCTACCAATTAAGTTAGTCATCATATTTACATCCATTCACGAGTATTTAGAAGAACATTGATATAGAAATACATAAAGACATAACAACAGAGTAATACAAAGTGTGTAAGGAAAATTAAGAGTGTTGCATAACTCAATAAGATTCATTCATGAGATACATATTAATGGATCCCCACAACATCCTTCTTTATATTATAATCCATAAAACTAAACCATTACATCATAGATCTACAGAAACTATGAAAGATCTTTCCAAAAATCCTTTTAGATTATCTAATGGGAGAATACTGTAACAAAATACATGAAAGGGGATTCAGTTCACATTTTGGCAGCATAACGACTCTTCCTTCTTCTTTTCCCTCACAACTTGATCCATGTGTCTTTAGGTTGTACCTTTTGATTTTACCCATGCTCGCTTGATTTGTTCTGACTTAACCACCTTTATGGGATCTAGCAGCTTGGTCAAATTTCCTCTTGATTCTTTCAAATTTATCTTCTCAATCCTTCTTTTGTGTCCTTAGCGAGTCTCGATGTAAATACTCTTTTACATCACTTATCACTTTATTCTTTCAATTTTGTTTAACCATTTTCTTATTTGCATGCACTACTTGTCTCTGTAGTCCTTTTATGTAAAAGTTGCTCAAAATTTCTCGCACAAATGAAGGACCCAATAGGCCTCAAACACAATCTATTGACTTGTCGTCGAGTCAATCTCTTGCTTGCATGCTTGATACTTCTTGCAGTTGTGTAATTACTACTAATGTATTTTGTGCCTATATAGATTCTTCTCCTTCAAACAAAGGACCCAACTCTAGAATGGCTTACAAAGCTTTAGTCTTGAAACTGCTATAATAACCCATCACAATTTTCCATGCAACAAACAATGTAGTAGCTCGATTAATGAATTGGGTTATAAGCTCTTATGTTGGTTTCTCAGGGTGTGAAGAAGGTAGGGTTTTCCATTGAGTATTTGCATCAATGCTGAGCCTATAGAGATACATATATTTAGATTTGGAAGTAGGCTGAAGATATCATAGTGTAATGTTAGCCTTGTGTGACTCCTCTAATCCATGAATATGTTATCAATTTTTTCAACTTCCATGAAGAACTGTTGTTGTTGTGGTAGGCTAGTGGTTGCAAAACTTTCTCCATCAAATGATTTTCTTTGTTCTCATAAATGATACAGAGGCTAATTACGCTTGGAAATTAATCCTGGAAAATCCTGAACTTGACAAAAAAATATGATGTGAACCTCGGATTTACGCTAAAGTGTATCTCAAAAGTTGGATACTTGTTCAATGGTGTCATTGATCTAATGTTGGAATTGTGTTGTAGGATAAGAAGTAGAAGCTCGTAGTTAAATAAGGGTTTTATAAAAATCATGGTTTGTGGCAACTAGATTTGGACTAGTAGCCTTAATGTATTAAAGACACTTCATAGATTCATACAAGGATATGTCTTCCAGAACAAAAGAGGCATACTCTGTTGAAAAAATGTAGCAAGCAAGGATCAAATTGACTTTAGCCTTAATCAAATTGAGTAAATCGAATTTCCACATTAGTAGGACAACTTGGAGGCATTTAACTAGTGTGACATGGATCTTGCCACTTAGTTAGCTCAGTAAATTCAAGTTAGAGGGCTTGGAGTTTAGTTATACATGTGTGATTCCTAAATTTTAGTAATCCAGTTTCATTATTTTTAGTAGTATTCAATTAACTGACCTCTAACTATTGATAGAGTATTTTCAAGGTCAACAGTGTAGTGGGACAACAGTCTAACTCAGAGATATCAATCAACCCAAAATCTCTAGTGCATGCAAGGAATTTGAATTCCTTAGTGGAAGTGGAGATGACAAGGAAGCGTAACATTAGTTATAAACTAGTTTTGAGTGTACATGTGTTGCATAGAGTCAATGATCAATCCTTGGGAATTACGCAATCAATTTGGAGGAAATTCCTATCTTATAGGGGGTAATTTCATCAGGATTTGTCCAAGGAAATAAGAGGCTTGGTGATAAAATAATTGGCTAAGTGTTGGTTAGAATTTCTCAATTTAGCAAAGAGAACAATTATTCTTTTGCAGGTTGAGCTCAGAGTTGGACCTAGAAATTATAATAGTTTCTCTATTCAACTGATTAATGTGAAGAGGCTTGAGGGGTTTTTCCTAGTTGGGTTCCCCTATAAATCATTGTGTATTTGTGGCTTTTCTTATTGCATGTCTATGCAAGTTGTTCTAGATTTTGATTTTCATTTTGTAGAATAGTAGAGTAGAATTGTGTCTCTTGTTTTCAAGTTCAAATATTTAGTAGTTTCAATTTCTATCAAATTTATACATGGTATTAGAGCTATGAAATCACATTATAACTATTATTTCAAACTTGTCTCTTAGGGATTTCGAATTTTCATCTTGAGTGCAACAATTTTTCTTCAAGATCGGGAGAATGTCTTTCAACATAATAAGATTGGAGTATGCATTGGAGGGTAGCTCGAATTTCATATACTGGAATGATCAAAGGAAGCAATGCTCGATGACAATGGTGTATTAGAATATGTTAAAATTGACATTGTAAAACCTCAATAGTTTGGTGCAAAACAATTAGCCCAATGGAATAAGGATGTTACGAAGGCCAGGAGAATTATTTTGGAAGGTGTGAGAGACCATATGGTCTCAAATATCCATGGAAAAGGTATTCCATTTTCCATGTGGAAGGCACTGATTGAGGTATTAGAATATAGTAGTGACCATAGAAAACTGGCCCTCAAAGAAAAACTTCGAAACATTAGAATTCATAAGAATGATACTATTCTATAATATCTCTCCAAGTTTACATAAGTTTGAGATGAGCTTAGAGGGGTTGGGGTGAATGTTGTAGAAGATGACCTAGTGAACCTAGCTCTTCTAGGCCTTCCAAAATCATAGCACAACTACCAAGACTCTGTGAATGAAAGGGAAAAAGTACAAAATTGGGAAAGGTTGTGGTCCAATTTGGTTCAAGAAGAGTTCAGGAGAAATAGCAAAGGTGGAATATCATCCAAAGTCAAGGATGAAGAGAATTTTTTCTTGGTTGGAAGGGGGAAGAAGGGAAAAGGGAACAAGACTTAGAGAAAACCTGAATATAGCAAAAATAATGGTAAGAAGAAAGACTTGAGTAAGATAAAATTCTTCCACTCCCATGAATATAGGAACTATGGAATAAAATGTATGAACAAGAAGTCTAACAAAAAGCCTTAAGGAGGATTAGAAGGTGAAGCAATGGTTTTAGAATTCGAATTAGACTTCACTGTAATAGCATGCATAGCTAGCATTGTTATGGGGAGTATGTGGTACCTTTATTATAGTGTTTAATTTCATATGATAGGGTGAAAGCCGTTTTTCGATATCCTCGAGGAGAAGGACCTCTAGATGCATATCAAAATTGGGGATGATGGAAGGTATAGTGCTATAGGAATTGTTACTATCACCTTTCAGAGGGAGAAAGCCTCTCCTCTTCTCCTCAAAGATGTTATGTTTGTACCCGGGCTGAAGATTAACTTGATCTTTGTAGCAATATTAGAGGATCATGACTATGATTTTATTTTCAATAAAGGGACAACCTTTCTAAGACACATAACTATTGGGAAAGTAAAGTAGATTAGGGTTCGTGTGAAGAACCTATACAAACTTGAGGTGGGAGAATGCACTACATTGAGCGAAAAGGCTGAAAAAGTGCATAACCGATATGTTTAAGAACTATAGAATAGGATATTGGGTCATCTACACCATGGTACCTTAAAAATCATGCGGCAAATTACCACCGGTCTCCCTAAAGGCTCCCTTGACTAGCAAGTTATTTTCAAGGGTTGTATACTGGGGAGATATGTCAAATCCACTTTCAATGGTTGAGATAATAAAGACGATGCAATCTTGGATTGATTCATCTATGATGTTTGTGGACCCCTTTCTACATTATTCAAAACCAAGCATAAGTAATATGTTATTTTTATTGATGATTTGTCTGAAAATATTGGATCTTCTTCATGTCGAAGAAGGATGAAGTTTTCTCAAAATTTGTTGAATTCAAGGCATTGGTGAGAAGGAGACTGGTAAGAAAGTGAAGGCTCTCAGGAGTGACAATGGAGGTGAATCTGTTTCACATGCCTTCAAGGATTTATGTGCTAAAGAAGGTATTCGAAGATAGATGACAACGCCCCATAACCCACAACAAAATGGGGTAAATGAAAGGAAGAGAAAAAGCATCGTGGGAGAAGCAAGGGCCATGTTGTGTGATAAAGGGATTCCATTAAATCTATTGGCAGAAGCATGAAACAACACATTCTACTTATAGAACCAGAGTCCTTAAATAATACTTGATATGATCACACCATAGGAAGATTTCTCTAGGAGAAAGTTTGATGTGTCTCATTTAAAAAATTTTGGAGCTTAAGTTTATTTTCATGTATCCAAGGATTCAAGGAAGAAAATTGAGCCTACAATACAGTTGGGAGTTTTTGTAGGATACACCAAAACTCCACACAATTACCTGGTGTATTTTCCTTCACTGAGGATGATAGTCATGATGAGATATGTCAAGTTTGATGAGGACAAGGCTATGAGATTATATCTGGAATGAGAGTTAAGTACCCACAAGAGTAGGAGCATCTAGCTCAAAAGGAGGAGCCTCAAGATGAGCTTTAAAAGGTTTTGGAGCAGCCACATGCATAGGAGTAGACATGAGGTAGAGTGGAGGCACCCACTCAACTAGAATCTTCCAAAGAGGGGAGTAAGAGAAATAGAGAAGCTGATAGATTGTTGCAGGATGAAAGGGAGAATGTAGTAGCCCCAACATCATAGCACAGGCAGAGAAGGTCATGTAATATCTACACTAGTTGCATGGCTCTCATGATAGAGATCATTGAGATAGAGCCTTCCTCATTTGAGGAAGTAGTTTCTCAACCAGTTTCGGTTGATTCCATGGTGGAAGAATATGAATCCATCATGAATAATAATGTATGGGAGGTGGTGCGAATACCAAAAGGGAAATCAATGGCTGGTTTGAGATGGATTGAAAAAGTGAAGCATGCAACTGATAGGGGCATGAAGAAGTACAAGGCCAAATTTGTAGCGAAAGGATTCTCTCAGATAAAGGGATTGGACTATGAGGAAAATTTTTCACCAATTGCGAGATATTCCTCAGTCAGATCCATTCTAGCATTTTTTGCATAGATGGGGTGGATAATACACCAGATGGATGTGAAGTCTACCTTTCTCAATGTTGTTATTGAAGAAGAAATTTACATAGAGCAACCAAAAGGATTTGAGACATGTGATCAGGATTCACGTGTGCAAACTCAAGAAAGAATTTTCTAGTCTTAATCAGGAACCTCAATCATGGCACGCTCGGCTCGACATTTATCTCAAAGGATTAGGATTCACCAAAAGTGAAGTAGATTTGAACCTATATCACAATGTGATAGATGGTAAGTTGCTTATTCTTGTTTTGTATGTTGATGATTTAATATTGATAGGTGATGAGCAGTTTATCCGATTTTGCAAAGAGGATCTTGCAAGAGAATTTGAGATGAAAGACATCAACCTCATGCATTACTTCCTTGTGTTGGAAGTATGGCGGGGTGATGGTAAATTATTTGTGTCTCAACGAAACTATGCTACCAAGATACTTAAAAGATTTCACATGGAGAATTGTAAGCCCATGGACACACCTCTAGCTACAAACTAGAGGAAAGATATGCTTCTTCAGGTGAGGAAGTTGATGCTACCATCTACTGGTAGCTTGTGGGCTCACCAATGTATCTTATGAAAAAATGATCCGACATGTGCTATTCAGTCAATGAGCTTAGCCAAGCTATGGTGAGGCCTAGAAAATTATATTGGAAGGCAATAAATCGTGTGTTACAGTATGTCAGAGGCACTACCTAATATGGATCATGGTACATACGAACAAAAGGAGTTATGTTTCAAGGCTTCACTGATGCAGATTGGGTAGGGAGTCCATCCGTCAGGAAAAGTACATCAGGTGTTATCTTCAATGTTTGGTCTGCAACTATTTCTTGGTATAGCGGGAAGTAGAGGTTTGTGGCACTCAACTTAGTAGAGGCTAAATACATGGCTGCAAGGAAAGTAACATGTGAAGGAATCCGATTGAGGAAAATACTTATGGGACTATTCGGTCAGGTTATGGATCCATCAGTGATATATTGTGATAATTAGAGTTACATTAAGCTCTCTGAGAATCCAATATTTCATGATAGGTCCAAGAACATTGATATCAGGTATCATCATTTGTGTGATTGTGTGTAGAGGAAAATCATGTTGCTATAGTACATTCCAACTGAGGAGCAAGATGCTGAGATCTTGAAAAAGAAATTGTGAAGAGGTAAATTCGAATTCCACAGGTGCAAGATAGGGCTGGTGAAAAATACCTTTCTTGTTAAGAGGGAGTCTTGAAAAAGTGTAGCAAGAAAGGCTCAATTTGACTTTAGCCTTAGTCAAATTGAGTAAATTGAATTTCCACATCAACACGACAACTTGGAGGTAGTTAACTAGTGTGACATGTATCTTGTTACTCAGTTAGCTCAGTAAATTCGAGTTATAGGGCTTGGAGTTCAGTTATGCATGTGTGATTGCTAAATTTTAGTAATCAAGTTGATTTATTTTTAGATGTATTCAATTAGCTAATCTCTAACTATTGATAGAGTCAGTTGAAGGTCAGTGGTGTAGTTGGACAATAGCATAACTTAGAGATATGTTATTTAACTAATAAATCATCCAAAAATAGCTAGTGCATGCAAGGAATTTGAATTCTTCAGCTGAAGTGGAGATGACAAGGCAGTGTAACATCAGTTGTAAAATAATTTTGAGTGTACAGGGGTCACATGCAATTTGTGATCAATCCTTAGGAATTGCGCAATCAATTCGAAGGAAATTATTATCTTTTAGGGGATAATTTCCTCAAGGTTTGCACAAGGAATTATGAGGTTTGGTGAGAAAATAATTGGCTAAATGTTGGCCAGAGTTTGTCATTTGAGAAAATAATTGGCTAAATAATTGGCTAAATGTTGGCCAGAGTTTAAGCTCAAAGCTAGAGCTAGCAATTGTAATAGTTTCTCTATTCAACTGATTAATGTAAAGAGGCTTGAGGGGTTTTTCCCAGTTGGGTTCCCCTACAAAACACTATGTATTTTTTGGTTTTCTTATTTCATGTCAATGCATGTGTTCTAAATTATGATTTTCATAGATTAGTATAGTAGAATTGTGTCTCTTGTTTTCATGTTGAAATCTTGAGCAGTTGCAATTTTTATCAAATTTCTACATACTCCGCAATTGTTGGCCACATCTACTGAATTTTAGCAATGATGTTTGCGACCTATTTCTCTAGTTGATATTTCTATAGGAACAACTGGTCAATTTCTTCAACAATAATAAGAATTTCTTGTTGTTATTTCTTCTTCGAGATGACAAATTCATTATATTTAGAATCAACAACAGTTAAGTAGCCTTACAACTGTGTTGATGAGGCTCTAATTAATTGAAAGAGATAATGTGTGGACCAATGTTGCAAATCTGAGGTAGAAATACTATCAACAGAGGTGGGAATTCAACCTACAATGGTTGGCCACTAACAGAAAAATTCTCATATTGTCCTTATGGTGAAGTCTCTAGCATATTCTCATGCTCTTGTGGGAGATATTCCTGGACTTTGATAATCAAATGATAAAGAAGAAGAGGAACAATATCAAGAGTTTGGGCACACAAATGCAAAACCTCCTTGAAACAATTGGAATCCCAAAAAAAAGAGATAAATTTGTTGAAGGAATGGGGTGGCTTGTCTCTAGTGGAAATATAGATAAAGGTTGTATAGGTGTGTTTTAACATATTTTATAACTCCCATAGATCAAACTCTCTTATATGGCTCGAGAAGATCACTTTACCCTTGAAAACCTATCCTTATTTAAATTTTTTTTTTTCAAAATCCATACGCATATATTCCCACTATAATAGCATGTATATAGGCATTTCCTATGAACCATACCCATGTACACATTTTTAAGACTTGAAAAATATATAAAAATCTATTTTTTCTAGTGGGGTTTATGGGCCACACCGAAAGCGCACCTATAGGAGCACATGGCGTAATTGAATTAACTAGTTTTTGGTGGTACATATACACCTCATGTATAGGCCTAATTCATTTCTATTGGGAGGTATATATACTATACCCAAATTTCCCTAGATCAAGTCTGCAATTTTTCCATGCTTCCTGCACTCGCAGTCTCCAAGAAACCTTGTTTCCTTGAAGAGATGCTCATCCTCTTTATCTGTCATCTTATTGCATATATTGGAGAGGAAGTCTTTAATTGCTCATGATATATGGATATGGATTAAGTTTTTGTGCGCCTATAGTTAGGATCAAGTTGTAGCTTTGCCTATTCTTGTTTCTTTCAGTTAATAAATAAAATCATGCCTTGTTTCAAAATAACATTGTTATCCTATGAATGCTAATTTGAGATGATGATTATGATGATATAACATATATATGTACATGTACCTTGAATTCAGTGATCTTCTTGTGTCTCTATGATATATTTACAATTCTGCACATCTTAGAAGAAGGTTGAAGGTTTGGACCCTACTGGATTTACTTCAAAAGTAGGATCTCCTGGTACATCTCTAGTCCATATTTTCATGAATTCGAGTGCTTGATATGATTGCATGAGTTCTCTTTGTTATTTGTTTATTCTTTTCTTTTGGGGCTCTCAATCGTAGCCCTTGGGAAATTTTCCCTTTAACAAAATTAGTGACTCCACTAGGGAATACTTGTAAACTAGTTTCTAAAGGGTTGTTAAGATTGATCTAAGTGTTTGGCCTATTGTTTTATCTTTTTTATCACTCTCATGGAATTGTGTTTGCCTATATATGTTAGCTTGATATTCTAGACCAGGGGTTGCTTTTAATTTTTCCCCACTTTACTATTTATACACAGTTTTTATTTGGAATAATCGCGTATATACATAAGCTGTATTGTTAACAAATCACATATGTGCTATTTGTCTTGATAAAAAGTGCATATATAAGTAGATGATCTTGTGGACAGTCGTGTATGTTTCTAAAAAGTGAAATTGTCACTTGGCTGAGTCCTCTAAAAGATTGAATATGTTTGTTTCTGGCCTTGTGTTCCTATTGAGGATTAAGAATTCTTGCTTCAATATTTTTTTCTTTGTATCTTTGATTTGTGTGAAAATATCCTTGTGCCAACCTAGGGCTTTCAATTGTGAAGAATTTGAAGTGTGGAATTAGGTTCCATATATTTTGTTTGAAGTATCTAGTAGTTTTTGTTCTTAAGAAGAACTTTATATTTGTCTAAATATTGTTTATGACCCATCCCTCTCTTTTTCTTATTTATATGACTTAGAGGTTGATTTTTTTACATTAATCTATTTTGTTCTTGAAAGGGTTTGAGATTCTTTTTGAAGATCTAGGATCTCATTTACTTGAGACATTTTTGTTTTAAACCTCTTACATATTTCTTCCCCAAGTTTTTGTGTTTAATCCTCCTATTTACATTAGTATTTTAAACTCCTTATATTTGGAATCCTAGACTTAGTGAACTTGAGTATTTCTCATTCATTTGGTTTTGAGATCCTTTGGTTGATCAATTTCTTGAAGATTTGGGTTTCATTCAATAAAGAAAAGAAAAATCAGATGTGATTCCTTTTTCTTTTGTTTTCATTTCATTAGTTTGAAGTCTTTTGGTTTTTCTAATGTGGGAGTTTTTGTAGCGAATTCAAACAGTTTTTTTTCTTTGGGAAGTGTGTGTGTAATTGAATTGTTTTCATTCCTTGCTTGTTTTGTTTTCCATAGTCTTGCTTGTCATAGTTTCTTCCCTTAAGATTTGTAGTTGAATATTGCATTACACATCAATGTACATTAGGGTTAGGTTAATTAGAAAAAAAATTTGGTTCTTTTTAATTATTTTTAAATGTGTGAGTGCTTATTAAAAGAAAAAGAAAAAAGTTTTTCTTAAGTATATTCTCGTATAACCTTGTAGAAATCACTTTCATCAAAGAAAAAGAGAGTTTCATTTGCATGTAGTTTAGATTTTTCTTATTGGTTTATTTTACATCAAAACATCACAAGTTTCAATTCCATAACATATGCCTTAAATAATAAACAAAAAAATGAACGCTTAACTAAAATGAACTAGAATTTTATTTAGTCATAGAAACATTAACTAGCGTAGGACATATTTACGGTCTTGGAATAGGTGTGTGGAGAGTAACATATCCAAGGTGAATCAAACCAAAAGTATAGAAGTTGATTAAAGAGTGGAAATCTAGTATCATATCGGTTTTCGGGGAAATGTCCTCTCACATAGGAGTCAAGAACTAGGCCATGCAATGATAAGGAAAGAGAGATACTCCCTCTCCTACTTTTCTGACTACATGCTCATGACTATTCCCCCTCAGAATTTGATTATGAGTGGGTAACCTTAGTTTCCTTTCTTAGGTAACACCTAGGTGATTACAGGGGATAATTCTAATGGTACCTGAGACAAACATTGTATCACTTTCATAGTACTTCTTGAGGGTACACCGTGAAGCAACGGTACTTGTACCGACGAAGGGTATTGTCTAGAGGCCAACATAACTATTTCTCTTACTTCAAAAGGCCACTATACTCACTTTCTCATATTTTGGTGTCTTCTCCTAATCACTTAAAGTAGAAATACTTGAAGGTTGTTTACCTGTCTGTATATTTAGGAGATTTGTTTTAGTGAGTAATTTGTGTTGCTAGCCTTCTTTAGGTGATTTCAGTCTTTGATTTAATTTTATTTATAAAAGGTGGTTGATTCACCAATTTGTCAATCTAGGAGGCTTTGTGGGCTTTCACCTGTGAGTGTAGAGTCTTCACCTAGAAGGCATAAGTGAAATTCTACTAGTTCTTTTGAGATAATCCAAGCTAATACAATGGAGATAAATCCTTCACCAAGGGTTTCTATTCCAGGGAAAGATTCTAGTCTTGAATATAGTTCAAATGAAAAACATCATTGTTCTAGGTAGGGACATTTTTTAGTTGGAAGACTAAGTAGAAGTTGAAGACATTCCAAATTCTTCTCATACTCCTTTAGATCCTCTTCCTTCAAACCTTCCTTATGTTACACCATATATGGTTATCCCCGTTCACGGACTAAGTGGCCCCCTCGCCAATGTTAGTAGCAATCGTATGGCTATTGATTCGATCGGTGTGCATAATCCTTCTTCAGAAATAGGATGATGTGCCTTTTTTATTCCTTCTAATGCACCCAACACAATAGTTTTTGGTTCTACCTCTGCTCCTGGTCTGGGTGGGGGCATCTAGCTTTCTTCTCCTTTCACTGGTGTTTTTTCATATGAGATTCCATATGTTGGGATTCCTTCAATTTCTTCATCCTTACCTTCTACCTCTCCTACAACTATGTGTTCTATGGTTAACAATTCTACATCATTACAAGGCTTCAGCTTTGAAAGTAGACAAGTTCCTCCTTCTAGTCCTTCTTTAGGTGCTAGATCTATGAAATTACCTAGTTTATCCCAAAATGTTAATTCATTTCAAGTTCAAAGAGGGCAGGGTATGACATATGGTCCAGTGAGTGGTTTATGGTCAGGTATCCATTCTTAGTTATTTGGTCACCAGGGGAGTATACCCTTCCTTACTGGAAGTAAATCCACAACCTTTCCTCCTTTAGAAAGTGCATGGGAACCATATCAAGGGGCTTCTCCTACCTCTAATGTTCCCTTAGGTGGTAATGTTCCTATTGCTAAAATTTTTGCATTGAGTGGAGGATACCCTCCATATACTCCCATACAATAAGGACTATCTTATAATCCATGATTTTCTTTAAGAAATCCTTTCACTAGAACAAATGAGGCCAAAAGCTGACGACGATTAGTCGGATATGCGACTTATGGGCTTCAACTATCCGACACATTTGTGTTTATCAAATAGTCGTTGGATTTTGGTCAAATAGTTGATAGTTTAGTAACTGGCATATATGCAACGGTACAACTATTGATTACCCGACACATAAAAAGGTTGAAATGGTCATTAAAACTTGATGTTTATAGGTCAGTTTTGCGATGCTATAAATAGTCAAATATTCGACAGCCATAACATCAATAGCCAACAGGGCTGTAATGTTGAATAGTCGAAAAGTCTTGCACCTTTCCGCAGTCGTATATTTGAACCATAATTCATTTTTGTGATGGAACAAACTGAATTTCACACATAGGGTAGTCGATGAAATAAGTACATTGTGCAATAGACGTGTTGTCACTTCGACACTTTCAAATAAAAAATTGAGCATTAGATAGGCGACGGAAGGGAGTTCTATCCTGCGAGAGTGTTAAGGTACTAATGTGTTTTCCTTTGATCCTATCATCAAGTATCTAACAATGACTCCAAATAGAAATTTTCAAATATTGGACGTCCTACATGTGTTGTTGAATATTCGACGACACAATGCGTAAATCTCTCTCTCTCTCTCTCTCTCTCTCTCTCTCTCTCTCTCTCTCTCTATATATAATATATATTATATATATCTATAGACTCGAGTTTTCTCAATTCTTCACTCCTTATACTTGATTCTGCAGAGACTGAATTTCTCGTGACTCACTCATTTATATCATTTTTGGCATGTCATACTATGTTTCTTCATGACTATGAGTTTCTCAGTGCTCGCTCCTTATATATTTGCATGTCATTGCATATGGTTTTCGCATAGACTAAGTTTTCTCAGTGGCTCTGCTCCCTTATACATTTTTGGCATGTCATTGAATATGGTTTTCACATAGACTATGATTTTTCTCAGTGGATCCACTCCCTTATATGTTTTTGGCATGTCATTGTATATGGTTTTCCAATAGACTATGAGTTTTCTTGGTGGCTCCTCTCCTTACATTCGATTCGGTGTGTACAAGTTTTTTCAAATATGAATCAGACAACAAGTCCTATCCTTTATTGTATTGTTTATTACTTCCATTAGACACTAGTTTCCTACATCTCTTTTTAAAAGGAAGAACGACATTGGTATGGTGACATACTTTGTATGTAAGTTTCTTCTAGTATAATAACTAGATTCAAGCATCTCATATTCTTCATAAATGGAATATATCGATACATAAAATTACACGAATTTCTAGATCACATTACAAATAACCAAGTATTAGTGATAAGCCAACATCCAAGCAAAAACATAAGCACAATCCAAGTTGGTTTCATCAAGTATGTTGTTAATGTACCAAAAGTGTACTATCAAACATTACAACCATAAATTAAAATCCATAAAAGATCACAATTTTGTTACTACTTGTCCTAACAAAGTATACACATTCAAGAAATGGTTGTACTTCAAATGTGGAATATAACTTGTGTATACTAGTGTTCTCCGCAGAGGTCACGAGTTGGTTAGACTTCTGCTGGAAATGTTTTTTTATTCATGCTTAGTATTTTCAGTTTTTCTAAAGATCCCATTCTAGCAGAGTCCTTTATCCTGCTATGATATCAAAAAAACAAAATGAACTACCACAAATAGTATGTCAAGATAAAGCCTAAAAACTAAAATAAATTATGAAAAATAACATAATTTACAAAGACAAAGATATTGATTCAATGAGTAGAAAAGAAAAATGAACATGACCAACTCTCCCAATTAAAATTGTGAGACTAGAAAGTGGAAGATGAACAACCACCAAGGCATAGTGAGGAAATATAACATGTAAAATATATGCAACAGAAGCAAGGCTAAGGATGGTCAACTTGTAATCCTAATGTTCCCTTTTTGGAAAAATATTTTTTAGAATTTCTAAATTCATATTAATAACGATCCAACAACTAATATTCCATAGGTATGACTGAAATTCAACTATTGAAAAATATGGATGATAATAGCTTGGTTAGTCTCAACTTCACTACAAAATTGAACTTTAGCATAACCGAAACCAACTTACTCAAACCAAATCATGATACTAGAATCTGAGCTACCCGCAAGGCCTACTGAAGTAATAAAATGTGTAGAATGTGCAATAGAAACAAGACTGAGGGTGGTCAACTTGCAATCCTAATGTACCCTCTCTAAAATGACGCTTGCTACAATTTCCAAATACACATTAATACCTACCCAATAACTACTATTGAGTAATATTGGACCATATAGACCAAAGTGGATGATTCAATATGGTGCCTCAATTGTACTTGATGAGGATAATATGATGAACAAATCATTAAAAAATATAATACACAAGTTTTTTCACTTGTGATGGAGATATGTGTTAAAAAAAATCTCTCTCTCTCTCTCTCTCTATCTATCTATCTATCTATCTATCTATACATACATACATACATACATACATGCATATATCTATCTATCTATCTATCTATCTATCTATATATATATATATCTATATATACATCTATATCTATACACACACACACACACACACACACACACACACACACACACACACACAATACTGTTATGAAGACTATAGGAAGGCCATCACACATAACATCCTTCATTATAGATCACCTAGAGTTGAAGCTAGAGGATATTATGGCTTATAGAGTTATGGTTATCAACAAAAATCACAAGAGATGGTATTTTATGTGATGGAAAGATACTCTAGAACAAGAGAATGTGTAATAAATCTTTTTCCATAAAAAACCCATGTATATAAATTTAGTTATGTAAATTATTTATTTGTGAAAAGAAATTGATGACTGGCTTGAGTGGAGGGACATACGAATCTAAATTTCTAAGAGGGAACGCATACATTGAACACATGTTCCATATTGGCTGGTTTCCCTATGGAATGTCATGATTAGGCCCATACAAGCCAACCTTAATTGTCATAACTATATTCTTAATGAAGTACTAGCCTACGCTGACAAGCATTGAAGTGAAAGTGAGCAGCCTGAGTGGAGGATGGAATCATACTTCCCCCTCTCCTTATGAAATGTGGATAGAGAGAAAGAAGGTAGTGGACAGAAAATGCCCTGAGTTTGAAGGAAGAAGGATTGATAAAATTTAGTATTTTGGCATTATTGAAAGGAGAACGTTCAAAGTGTGTAGAGAAGGCATAGAAAAATTGGTGCAAAATGTTTACTGTGAAGAGAGCACTTAGACGAGTTGAGTATGAGGAAAAATATTATAATAATGCCTCACATCATGAATTGGTCAATATTTTGTGTGAGAACCCTAAAACATGACTTAACATGTTTGATGACTGGGTGCAATTAGTTAAAGGCACACCCCAACCACCACTTGAGCAAATGGTTATGTATATTGCATGGAGGAGATGTGTATCGACCAAATAATTTTGGTGAGTCAACTTACATGGGTGTCTTGTGTCAACCCCATATGACTTGAAGGGTTATGCCCATTTTGTTTCCATACACCCCATACATATAGGCAAGCATGTGGAGAGGAGAAGGAATAAGAAATTGGTGGATTTTTTTTTTCCTTTAAGCGTTGTTGAAGGGATCTCTTTAAATGCCTTCAACGCTCTGTACAATAGATTCAATTGTTTTCTGCTATTTAAGTTTACTCGTTGTATGAAATAAAAAACCTCAGGAATTCTAAAGAGAAAGCCTTGGAGGCTTGCATTATTGTACCTCTTAGTATTTTTAATAGAATGATAGGTCATGAATTTGGGGAGATAAGCATGTAATACTGTAACTATGGATCATATCTATTGGTGGATAAGCTCATGTTTATCATGCACTATTGCTGAAAGGAAGAGACATTTTCCTAGCAGACAGAGATTGGTTACAAACTCCAAAGGATCATGCACTACTATCATTATGTGAGAATTTGTAATTTGATTTCATTTATTAATAAAGGATCATTTTAGTTAATGATGTTTAACACTATTTTTTACAGCATTTAACTGAACTAAATTCTTATTTCAGTCTTTCAATTGATATTTTGAATGTATGAGTTAATAATTGGATTCATGCACTACTGTTGAATCTTGAGTGTTAATTCATTTAAAATTTTGCTTAGACTATTCTACAAGCTTAATTTTGGATACAGTATGAAAGCTGAAATTTGCATAGGAATAGATAGTTATAATCTTAGATCCACAAGCTATCTTTCGATTTAGGATAATAATTGTTTGCTTGCGTACATAATGTCTTATTTGAACTTATTCAGTAATTCATCATGAATCTTTGTAGTTCTTATGCATATGATATATAAGGAATTGGATATATTTTCAATAGGCACTTATGTAACTATTTACTGAGTGTTTAATTGTTAGTATTTATGCTAATAAGGAATCAGATCTTGTGAGCTATCTCCTTGATCTAATTCCTACATCTCAATTCCAACTCCTTAAAGCTTCTTTTCCCATTAAGTTAAGTTGGCTCTCAATTGAGAGAAGGGTTACCATTTTCTTCAATCGAGATAGGTTAGATTAATTGCATTGTAGGCTTAATCTTGCATGTGTTATCATATATCTTACATTTTAGAAGTCCTCTTTTTAAATAGGTAAAACTTTATATTGCTTTGGTTGTTCCACAAAAACAACTTAAGGATCATTCTTCTTGCCTGATCAGCTCGAAGAATTGATTTGATGGCCCTAGATATTAGCAATTAAAGACATATTTAAGGCTAATAGCATTTGGGAGAAGGTAATTGGACCTAATTGAACCAGTTGGAGCCACTGTCCCAAATGGAAAAGGAGTTGTTTTAAGGTCTGGACCGGGTGGTTTTCCCCATGTTAATGCAATGATTTTTGAGGCATCAATAGGTCATCATATTGTCCTCTTACAAGTAAATGCTTGAGAAAGTTATAACACATAATAAACCAATGAATTGAATATTATTAAAAACTAAAAATGAATATAATGTCAACAACGTATTCATAATAAAATATAGAAAAGATAAGTGATAGTAAATAATAAATGTATAATGATTTATTATTAAGGATATTATTATAAATAGTTTTTCATAATAAAAATGATGGATTTTAAAATTGGTTTTATAGTTTAAGTTGTATGTTTCTTTCCAAAATAAAATGTTTTATTTTTCAAATTGTATTATTATTCGAGTAGTTTATATATATTAAATGATGATAAGTTATACATTAAATATCAAAACTTATTTTATGATATCTCTCACATTTTAATAATAAATAAATTAAATCATAAAAAATAAAACTATAATTATTAATTCATTTTATATAATTATTTTTTAAGGTGAATTGTATCACCGCAAAATACAAAATTTACAACAAAATTATAAGTCTTGTTGATCTATCCCAAGGACACTAGACCATACCAAAAATTGAACCCTCTCGAGTGCCATAAGAGACAAATAGTACTTATCATAACCTAGCATACATATTAAAAAACCAAAATATTGCTCTACCTTCTTATCTACATTAACAAAAAAAGGATTAGTATCCAAACCATAGTAACGAAACATCATAAATTCAGGGAACTGGGTTAGAGTCTGAGCCATCCACTGGAATAGGGACTACTGGTGTAGCCAAGCATCTAGGGGTTATTAGTATAATCCCAAGGTGCATTTCTATCTGCACTAACCTCTGATCCATTGCAACCAACCTATAATCACAATTCCTGAGGTGACCATTTATGTGGTCCAACATCTGTATAAAATCCCTTCTTTCTTCTTGATTATCAAGGAGTGTTTTCCATAGCAGATATTCCATTTGCAAATAGAGGTTTATTGCAGGCATATACTCACTACCTCTACTCCTCATCTCTCCTATATCTAGAATCCAACATTCCAATTATGCTCTCACTTTTACATCAGAAAGGGATCTTCTATGAGAGGATGCTTCCCTTTCTAATATCGAGAACCCCTCTTGCACATGATATGGCATATGTTCATCGTATCTAGCTACAAACCCAACAACTCTATTATGAAGCTAAGAGTTTCCACGACAAGCTCCTTCCTCGTAATAAGTGTTAGGTTGTGTTATATTCTTTCCACGAATAGCCCACGTAGTTAATCG
>APFE030035419.1:1661-19135 GCA_000404065.3 Pinus taeda | reverse complement strand
AGAATTTAAGTTAAAATTTTAAAAATTAAATTAAAAATCTATAAATTTGATCTTAAATTTTTTAAAAAGTATTATAAATTTGTTTTTGTCCGTGGTTAAACACACCGCAAAGAAAAATAGTCCCCTATGAATCTAAATTTTCATGTAAATCGTCAAACCGATATATGGAGAGACAAAGGACGGAAATATGAACGAATAAATGTATGGTTCAGACATGATGGGAGGGACTTCCCACCATGTAGGTAGTGGTTGTTATTATGCCAATTCGAAGAGTGAAAGCCACTGCCAATGGGCAAGCCAAGAATACTCCCCACCATGGTAGTTGTAGCTGCTGCTCAAACCATTCACAGGTTGCAATGGCTACCCCTATTGTGAAGACCAGAATGGTCATAAACCATGATTGTTTATGACAAATCCTCGCCCAAATTTGCCTTAGTGTTCTGCCATATATACCTTTTTGTGGAAATAACTCCTTCACGTTAGAGTAAATAGCAAGAATTATATTAAAGCACTTGAGATAATGGTGAAATGAATGTTTTGGATTGTGTGAGTTCTGAGGTAATATTTCTGTTTTTACGTGAGCCAGTTGTAATTATTGGTTTATTTATAGATTGTATGGATCTCATTGTTATATAATGAAATACTGTCATGTATTTGATGTATGTGTGAGGTGACTTTAATTTAATATTAGAATCTTGTTTTATGTTAACATAAACAAAAAAATATAATGGAGATACTGTCATGGAGATACTGTCATGTATGTGATGTATGTCTCGGGTGATTTTGATTTTATATTAGAATCTTGTTCTATATTAACATAAACAAATAAATATAATAAATATAATAGAGAAATGATAAAACAATATTTTATTAGATTAGGGGCATGTGTTATTTATAAGTTTTAAATTGGTAAAATGGTAAAAATGATATTTTTTTGTCATATTTATAAGTTTTAAATAATATTTTTATCAAGTTAGGGAATATTTCACTCGTTTTTGAATATTTTTTCCTTGAAATTGGTAATGTGTGTTTCTTTGTGTAGCCATAGGTCATATATGTTTGTTGATGGCGATTTATCTTGACTCATTCAACGAGTTATATTTCATCACTTTTTTTGGACTCGTAAAAATAAACGAAAAAGCGACCCCCTTGACTCAACTTCAAGATCTTTTCTCTCTCCAAAATTGAAAAGACTTATGAGTGCTTGTCATTTCAAATTTGTTGAAGTAATTGAAATGACGTCTATTCAATATAAGTTTAACTCTTTTTCGGACTGAGATAGACTATTGTACAAAAACGTAATACCTATATTGAACATTGTTAAGAGGTTCTCTTGGATATTTTTTCTACCTTTCAAGTTCAAGAGATGATTTACGAAAAAGGACCTTTGGAGTTTTCTTCTCTGCTTCTTTTTCAAACTCTCTAAACGGGAAAAAGATGTTGATTTTCACCTTCGTCAAATTCATAAAACTTAAACAATGCAGGAATTGTCACCATGACGAGACCGAGTTTCTCCTTCCTCAGACTCGTAAAACTTACAAGGATGGATTCGTCCAAATGATGAACTTATATGGAAATCATATGCTATCCCCTTCAAGATTGCGATAAAAAATATATGGGGTACTCTCCAGAAATGGTGGGGGAAAAAGTGAAAACGATCATCTCATGTATTTTGTAAAGGAAGCATGTTTCTTTAGAATATGCCACTCATCTATTGCTCGTGTTAGGTCTGGGACATCCTCACTTAATCACTTGCCTTCTTAGGTTTGGGTAATCGATTTTGCCTCTCATATGATTATACCATTTCATCATCATGACCTCTGATCCTCTGTTGAGTTAAATGTTGCCAAACTCTGGAGTTGTGTCACTGATATGTTCAAGAGAAGTCCTATCTACAGTTCTTTATCGCTTATACATTGTTTGACTTTCTGCCACAATCTTGGATCACACTGATCTACTCTACTACATCCTTTTGTTTCATGTCGATGATGTGGGATTTATTATGGCCCTCCTTCAATGGATCACTTCCTATCAACTTAAACTCATTATCTGGGAAGATGATCTAGAAACTCCCTTCCAATACCTTAGAGCGTGCATGGCTCAATGGAAAGTCCTTTGCATCTAACGATAGGTTTACATCATTGAACTTCGATCGGGTGATTCCAAGGGTGTTCGAATTCACCTCTATTATTCCATTCGTGGATTATTCTGATTGTACCTTGAGAGCCATTGTCATTATTAGTGGTTTCTCTAGTGCCTGTTAATGGTTACATCATTGACCGGTAATTAGGTGGTTTTTTATCATGTTCGACTTTGACACATCTATTCACATGTTAGAATTTGTACATTGATTGCATCGAGATGGAGCGCAAGACCCTGGATTCTGTTTGATAAAATCCCAGTTGCGTGGAGTTACCAGTTATTCATCATTATATGCATGTTTCCTTTAGACAGATGGCTACGACCATGTCGTGGGTCCATCTTCATGATCCTTTCTATTTAGATGGTTGTGACCATACCAAGGATAATTGCACATGATCCCTTCTATTCGGATGGTTGTCCATACCGCGGATTCATGTATTATTAGGTGCCTATTCATGTATCATTAGGAATGATCATTAAATATGTCAAATATGTTTATGTATATGTATATGCTTTATTTGCAGGTCTCCTCATGGTGTTGTTCTTGTCCTTGCACTAAGTTGTAAAGAATCTGAAACATCACTCCCTATTCTGCCTTCATGCTTTAGGGGGCATTTGTTACACAATGTTTTGTCACACCCCTTGTTCACTTCATGTTCCATATTCCAAAGTTCCAAAACATTGACAACTGTGCAACATATCCATCATGATATTCAAACCAAAACATCCCAAAAGAATCAAAGGAAAAATTCTTTGAATCCATTATGAAGAAGGTTAACTAAAAACCTAAATTTTAGCATCAACGCGTTTTGCTACACTGCCTACTTGTGTTGATGGTAGGTTGAACAGTTCAACATTAGCATTGCCAATGCAGGTTTTGATATGAAAACCCACACTAAACCTCTTCAGACATGTTTTCCCATACTCAAGGAGAAGCTTTGTGCACTAGAACCTTTGAGAACAACGAGCTGGATATCGATTGTTGTTGATATGGTCGAGCTCCCCCATTTGGACCTCCTAATCTTGTCATCATGAGCTTTCCCCTTCATATGTGGACCTTCGTCCCTCTTTTTTGGATCTCGAACTCCCTCTCCCTTCCTATAAATTAACTCCCTTCCATCCACAAATGGTTAGTCATGTTGTACCTCTGAGATAGTAGTAGGTCAGCTACCAATGCCAGAGCATCTAAAATAATTGTTTTGGGGTTTTTGGTTTTAGTTTTGGAAGACCAATGAATGAAGATAGATGTAGAATTGAAATACTTAATCCTTTGGATAATATTAATATCTTAGCAAAGGGTTGCTATAAAGCTTTACACAGTGATATAGATCAAATAGTGGTGAGAAGAAGACAAAAAATAATATGATTATCACAGTTTCCAGACTATAGAACAGAACAATCGTAAGTATGAAAACCTTTTAAACTACGTTCCAAAGATTCAAGGCAGTATACTTAAGCTTACAAAAGATGTTGATGACTTATTGATTAGAGGGGATTAACTAAACAGATAGTTCATTAATTCATTCTCTTAATAGATGATCACTTTAGGAGCTTATGGGAATAAATTGAGACACAATTATTCCTACCTAGATATCTCTATAAATCATAAGCATATGAAGAAAAACATAATGATTGATAATTGGAAAAACTTACAGGATAAAACAAACTATGTAAAACCAAATTCAGAATCCTCTGCTTTGTATTAAGGTTCCAGAAAGACTGAGTACATCAAGTGTCTAGAAAAGCTTCCTTCAAAGGTGCAATCGGGTTCAAAGTAGAATGAACAGTGACAACTTAACGAGCAATGAACGATGAACCTTGGACCATTAACAACTTGAGAAGAGAGTTATTTATACAATAATGAAACTAAGAAAATATCCTAAAACTGATTAAATTTATTCTAGGAAAGAAAAGATCTTCATGGAAGAAGATAGGGGCAACTATTGAACTGCTTCTTACTGTCCCTTTTATTTAGGTTGTGCTGGATTTGTTGTTTGATATTTTACCCTTTAAGCTGGTTGATTGTTTGTGTCCTTTACACTAGTTGCTTTCTTCATTTGATCTTTTATCCGATACTCTTTAAACTCTGTGAATATCTTTTGGCCCTACTGAGTAACCTTTACTGTGATCCTTTTTACCTTTACTATGCATTTTAGGTTTTTACTATGTTTTTCAACAATAAGATCTTCGTATTTGTCTTCAAACTGTATGCATGTTTTTTCTTTGTAAGCTTGGAACAGGAGTTTTTACCTGCAAAACACAAAAATTGTTAAGAAAACATAGGTGACAGAGAAGGACATCAATGGCTTTATTGAGCTCGAAAGGATATTGGAAGGAGTCCAAAGCATATCGAAAGGTAAAACAATGGTTTTATTGGTCACAGAGGCTTATGGAGGCTTCACTATGTAAATGGGTGAAACAAAGCCAAAATGGTGATTTTTGCATTTAAATGGAAAAACAACTTTCTTTTTTAAATATGGCCCAAAGTGAACAGTGGTCATTTTGTTGTTATTTGGGAGGTGGTTTTTGTTTTCATCACACCGCTTATGAGGCACGGGTGGTTTTGGGAGGGGTCACCCGATACAATTTGAGCCTGACACGTAGCAAGGGGAGGTCAGTGGAATATTGCTTTTCGGGCTGGTAATGTTTGAACAGAGAACCAACCCAAAATTGCTAAGGGTCATTAGATTTGAATGCATGTGATCAGACGATGGTGGAGCAAAAGAGCGGCGCAGAGGGGCCCAACGATTAATTATGGTGGTATGAACTTTATTATGGGTTAAGAACTGAGATTAACGGGGTTTTATGGTTAAATGGAGGTTTAGGCTGATTCTTCATTTAAATCATAAAAAGCTTTTAACAAAGAAATTCTTCACAAAACACGGTATGGCAGATTTGAAAAAGTATGAATTCAGGCGGATAGATGACGTCGGGTCTGGGTTCATCGCATATTGCAATCGCAATTTAGCGAAGGAATTCCCATCGCAAAGGAATGCGATAGGGGCCGAGCACGATGTAGAAAATAAATCATAGATAATAATGCGACCGGGTTTGGGTTCCTATCACATATCGGAGATCGCAACGGCAGAGAGTTATTGTTTCAGTCGGGACTTCGCTATGAAGGGCGGATATGAAATGGCATTGAATTATGAAATATATTATGTCTGTTGTGCATCGCATATCGTAATGCGGAGGAGAGTGCATTCACGTTGAAAGGCTTGCAATCCACCAATATGCGATGTTTTATTGAATACAAAGTTTTATAATAAAACTAATGGTTTTGGGATATTTTAATAAAGGGAGTTAATATATACGGGAAAGGACTTTTAGGGGTTTAATACAATAAGTTAACATTAATATGAAATATGAGCAGAAAGGGGAAAGACACTAAGTATAATGCCTTTTCATGAGTTATTTGCTTTTCAAATATATACATCAATACTTAGGCTAAACATTTTTTTGTGGGTTTTTGGGTAAAAGGGATTTAGCATGGGATTTTCACTTTTCCTAGGAAAAAAGGATTTTAAGCTTAAGAAAAGGGGTTTCTTATGGAAAATGAATGAATATGAAGTGTATGAAGGTGGTCCGAAGGGGAAATAAGTAAATATAGGGATGAATGGGGATGGGGGAAGTTAATTAATTGATCTTTTCGACCTTCATTTTCTTTGTGTAATTGCCTCATGGACATAGAAACATATGGTCAAACATGATAAATGTACATTTTGTCCAATCAATAATCAAATTTCTGCAACCTTTCTTCTACTTACCCTTTGCTTATCCTATCATTTTTTCTTCACTTAATGGGTGCATTTAAGTTAGCAAACCCCTTTCCTTTCTGTTTATTTAAAAAAAAAAACTATTTAATTCTAACCTTATAACCTCCAAGGGCTTAGATTAAACTAATGAGCACCTTATTATTCTCTACCTAACTACTAATCTACCAAGATTAAACAGTTTGGCCAGATCTTTATTCTCTAACTATAACATCAAATTTAAAGCATGAAGCAGTCAAGATTAAACTATTTGACTGTCATGGGTTGTGACATTTATGACAAGCTGCACATAACCATTATTTTGCAGAACAAATAGTAGTGGCATTTAGACTTGCCCACTTTCAGAGTTTATTCGTTTTCTTTTCTTTCTAACCTAACATTTTCTTTTTGTCTTGATTTTTTTATGACATCTAACCTAACATTTTATTTGATATGGACATCATCATCAAGACATTTTCAAAAACATTATTCAATATTGTTATGTCCATATCCTAACTTAATTCTTTTTTCAAATATTCTATCTTATCAAAACCAAAAAATTCTACAACATTGGCTCCATCTAGGCACTACTTTCTACCGTAGAATGTAGAGAACCTACAGATCCATATGCCTTCTCATCGGGCTATGGAGTCCTTGCTGTAAGAAAATCACACTGACATCTTGAAAAGTAAAAGAAAACCATAATGTTTACAATGAAAACTATTTCAACTTCTTAGTACTGAATGTAATGTTTGAGAAACATTCCATTTACACAATAAGTGGAATATAACCCCTCAAGATTCTGCAGCACAAAAGTGTTGTTACCCTTCACTTCAGCAATTGCTAAAGGTCCAAACCATAGATTGTCAAATTTTCCATGCTTTCCTTTCTCTTCTCTCCTGGCATCCCATATTAGAACTAGATCACCTTCCTTAAAGTCCCTTTCCCTGGCTCTTCTGTCAAACAGGGCCTTCATCTTATTCTGATGTTTCTTCAATTTGTGTTGAACTTTGTCTCTGTTTTCATTAAGTTTAATAATCTGATTTATTCTTCTTGAAAAATCATCAGGTTCATCTGTTGAATCCTTGAGGAATTTTAAAATAGGGAAGGCCAAATTGGTAGGGAAGATTACATCTTTCCCATAAACTAATTAAAATGGAGATTTTCCAATTGATCTCTTTGGAGTAATTCTATTTGCCCATATTGCATAAATCAAATGTGAATCTCAGTTTTTTTTATGATCAGCTAGAGTCTTTTTTAGTACATTTACCAGACTTTTGTTTGATGACTCTGCAAGGCCATTACCTTGATGGTAGTATGGAGTTGAATGATGTAATGGAATCTGATATTTTTGGCAAAAATTCAATCATTTTAACACTAGAAAAAGTTACTGCATTATCAGTGACAATTTGAGTTGGGCAACCAAATCAGTAACATTTCTGACTAGAATTGATTCCACCCATTTAGTAAAGTAGTCTGTTGTAGTGAGGATCCATCTATGCTGATTACTTGAAGTGGGGTCAATCTCTCCAACAAAATCTAATCCCAATTGAGCAAAAGGTGCAGAAACTATTAATGGAACGAGTGGAAGAGCGCTAATTTTTGTTTACCAACAAACATTTGACAAGGAACACAACCTCTGACCTTTTCCCCTACTTGTAAGAATAATGTGGGCCAATAAAATCCTCCCCTCAGAATCTTATATGTTGTTGCTCTCCAAGCATAATGTTCCCCACAAAATCCTATATGAAATTGATAAATGATTCCTTCAGTTTCTGATTCTATTAAACATAATAACAAAATATTGAGTGGATCTTTCCAATATAAATTTGCATTTATAATGCAGTACTTGACTGATTTTAACTTAAGGGTTTTACACTGGGTTTTGGAGAATGATGCTGGACACTCAAAATGGATCAAGAAATTTACAATATCTTGATACCAGTTTGACAACAAGATTTTTTCATCAATGTGTATAGGACTGATCTGCTCTGAAGGTAGAGGTTTTTGTTGATTCTCCCCTTTAGGATGAAGGGAAGATTATTGTGGATTCTCCCCTTCTGCAAGGACAAAAGATTCTTGTGTATTCTTCCCTTGTATTTCTAAAACAGAATTGATTCCAAGTACTTTGCAGTTGGATTCAGCTAGAAGCTTGGCTAATCCATGAACTTTAACTAGCTTGGTAGTCTTGATAGTTATATCAAACTCCAGAGTTTGAGTGATCCATCTACCTCTTTTCCCATCAGTGTATGGTTGGGTTAGGACAATTTTTACAACACTATTACAGACATAAGCAGTAATATGTGAATGTAAGACATACATTCTGAATGATTTCAGGGCTTGAATAAGGGCATAGGCTTGCTTCTCAATGATGTCATGCTTAAGCTCAACATCTCTCATAACCTTGTTGAAAAAGGCTATGGGTTGGTCATGGCAATCTTCATTTTTTTGTAACAGAATAGAAGCAAGGGTTGTTTCAGAGGCAAAAGAGAAAATACTAAATGGCTTAGTATAATCAGGGCTGGATAAGGTGGGAGCTTCAGAGATAACCCTTTTTATTTGTTCAAATGCATGCCTTGAAGAGGCAGTCCATTTGAATTGATGGGCCTTTCAGAGCATGTCAGTTATATCTTTTACAATCTCTGCATACTTTGGAATAAACCTCCTTAGAAAACTAATCTTGCCTAGAAAAGCTTGAATCTCCTTATTGTTTCTAGGTAAGGTCAATGTTTCAATGGAAGATACTCGTTTGGGGTGAATTGCTACTCCCTCCTTTGAAATTATATTGCCCAACAATTTTCCTTCTTTGACAACAAACAAGGACTTCTTAGGGTTCAATGATATTCCAAATTTTATACACCTGTCAAAAACCTTCATCAAGTGCTTTAGATGTTTCTGATCAGATTTAGAAAAAACAGTTATGTAATCAAGATAAATAACCACAAATTTATTTACCTGGCCCATAAAAGCTATGTCCATAGCTATCTGAAATGTTGCTCCAGCTTTGGTTAAGACAAATGGCATTCTAGCGTACATGAATGTACCCCAAGGTGTAGTAAAGGTTGTCTTCTCTTTGTTTGTTGTATCAACATTCACCTGATTGTAACCTGAAAAACCATAAAGCATAGAAAGCCTTTGTGCTTCTGAAACCATTTGAAGTAACTAATCCATTTTGGGCAAATGATAATTATCTTTTAATGATGCCTTGTTCAAATTTCTAAAATCCATACAGAGTCTTATTTATCCATTTTTCTTTCTAACAGGAAATAGATTTGCAACCCAATTAGAATATCTAAGAGGGAGGATGATTTGAGCATCTAGCATTTTCTTAATCTCCCTTTATATAGTTGGTAGAAGGGCTAGATTTATCCTTCTAAGTTTCTATTGATAAGGTTTTGCTTTTGGCTTCATAGGAATCTTATGCTGTATTAATGAAGTATCATAGGTATTTAAGTCAGCATAAGTCCAAGCACAAACATCCTTATAATTTTGCAGTAACTTAAAATATTGAGCTTTGATCTTAGGGTCTAGATATGCACATATTTTGATGTTTTTGATATCTTCATCGGTTCTAATGCTAATCTCTTCCATGTCATCTTCTGAAGAAATGGACTGAGGGTTTCGAAAGACATCATTTTTATCAAACAATGTTTCTAAAGGAATGAGTCCTTTTGGAATAAAATTATTAGATAATTGAATAATGTCATGATTAGTGATTTGGGTTTTAAAATCTGAAGTATCATTTCCATATGTATTTTCATTTATTTCAGCTCTATCTTCATCAATTTGTAGAAATGAAAAATCATCTATTACCTGCAAAAATGATTTCAAATGTTCATCATCTTCGAATATTTGCCAAATTTTAGATTATCTGAGATAAATCATGGCCTATATTTGACTTGTATCTGATAGAGTACATCAGTGTGATCAGGAATTTTAAAAGAGCTAGCAGAGATAGCTAAGGCATCTGCATGAATATTCTGATATCTGAGAATATTAGTCAAATTAAAAGCATCAAAGAAGTTTTCAACTGAATCCCATACTTCATTTTTGTAGGACCTATGTCTAGGGTGCTTGGTCTGGCAAACATTTCTTACTTGTTTAACAATAAGTTCTGAATCAATAAAAACACTTAAGTTTTGAACTTTTAAGCTTTTGGCTAATTGCAATCCTAAAAGGAAAGCTTCATATTCAACCACATTATTTGTAACTTCGAAGTCTAATTTAAATGATTGAGTTATATTTTCTTTTTCAGGTGAAATTAAAACTACTCCAGCTCCTGCCCCATCTTTCGTGCAAAAGCCATCAAAGAATCATTTCCAAATATCAGTTTGGTTTGGTTCAAGACTTTCAACTACCTCTTCAATTTTGACTTGAATTTTATGTTGGTTTCAAGTGAGTTGAAAACAACTAAAGTCTTGATCTATTGCATAAATTGGATGGTTCCTTGGTTGGTCAGTATTACAAATAGTATGTACAAATATTACCTCTCTATATAATCTTAATTGCTCTCCTCCATAAACAGGAATAGTGGCATATGGCATATCCATCTGTAGAGTTCCCCCTAGTTTGGCACAATAAGACCTAGAAAGGAGCATTCCAAACTTGGGAGGGATATCTATGACAACAATATCAAGTACTACACTTTTCACTAGAATTTGGGCAAGGGTAACCACTAGATCCTTGATCAATCCCAAATAGGGCACCCTTTTAGAATCAAAGGTGTACAGGTCATGGTAGGATCTAGTTATGTTGAGTTTCAAATGGTCCATGATAGATTTTGGCATAAGGTAGTGTGATGCTTCTAAATCAAGCATACAATTATACAAAATGGAATCATTTGTTTTAAGAGTTACATAGAAAGGAGGCACTATCTCATCTATCATGTCTGAACTAGGGTCAAAAACTACTGCTGGTTTTTCATCTTGCAGACTTATGACATCACCTTCAACATCAACTGAGGTATTTTGTATCCATTTTGTGACTTGGCTTTTGTAACTAGGGTTTTTAGAAAGTTCTGACAATGGAATTGGGATCTTAACCCTCTCTAATTTTTTTTCGCAATTAAATGTAGTCAAAATGTTTTTACGAGTTTGGGTAGTATCAATTGACTAATCTAAGGGTTGAATACGAGTTGTTTGAGCTTCAACAGTTTTGGTACGTGGTTCAATTATTGGAGTTTCCTTTGGAGGTCTCCTAGGACTAGGCCTAGGCCTAAGATCATACCTCTTGTTTAACGTTGCAATTAAAAATTCAGAGAAAGCGTGATATTTAGAAACCTGTGAAGCTTCCTGATCTTCTTGAACATGATTTTGTTGTGAGAAAGGAATAATGATTGTTTAATTGGAAGAAGAATCCATACTATTAATATCTTTGGTAATTGTCATAGTATTATCATTAGGTTTTTGTTCATCTATCAATAGAGGAGTAGGAACCTGTTGATCATTGCTAGGTCTCTGAAGAATTTGTAGTGGTGGATTGTTTTTATACTAACCTTGATTTTGGTTTTGAGGTCTAGTAACTGTTTGTTGTATTGTTCTAGGTTGGGTCTCAATCTTTGAAATCCTATTTGATAAGTTTCTAAGAAGAGATGTTATTTCATCTATTTTTGAGTCTTTTGATTTAGTCTTAGAGGAACTAGAGGCTTCTTGAAAAGATTTGAGTTTTCTTTGGTCCTTTTCTT
Source organism: Pinus taeda (assembly GCA_000404065.3). Classification (NCBI taxonomy): domain Eukaryota; kingdom Viridiplantae; phylum Streptophyta; class Pinopsida; order Pinales; family Pinaceae; genus Pinus; species Pinus taeda. The sequence goes on along the minus strand of APFE030035419.1, from coordinate 7,558 downwards.
CCTTAAGTTTTAAAGAAGTTGAGGCTGCCCTATTTGCTTCTACTTCTATAGCGTTTGTTTGCATATCTTCAAGAGTTCCTGAAGTTCTCTCTCATAGCATAATAGCAAAGTCATCATCAAAAGCTTTAGAAAATCTAGACTTAGCTGCTGCTATAGGGGGTTTACAATCAACAGGCGTTTTGTGATAGATTTTATTGAATCTTTTAATAAAATATGATACTGGTTCACTGAAGTTCCTTTTAAGCTCTTCAAATTCTGTGGGGAAGTAAATAGGATCCTTTCTCACACCCCATTGATTTTTAAATATGGTTGTAAGCTCTTCCCAATTTCTAATGGAAGCTGCTGGTAACTGCGTAAACCAATCCTCACATTTCCTTCAAGTGACTGTACAAACAATCTCATATAAACATTTTCTTGTTCAATATTCATTTTGTCTGTAAAATCTAGGAAAGCTTGAAGATGATCCTCAGTTGAGGGACTAGTTTCTCCATTGTACTTGGGAAGGTATTTTAAGTATCTCACTGGGAATGCATCAAGGTTATTAGGTAAGACTAAGGCAGCATATCTAGCCTGTACAATAAGTCGGAAAGCCATGACAGCAGGTGGTGTATGAGGTGCTTGAGGTGTATGAGGTTTTCCAGGTGGAGTATGTGGTGTTTGTGTGAATGTAGAGGATGAAGAAGAAGTAGGGGAAGAAAATGGTGATTTAGGGGTTGATGAACTAGTTGGAGGTGAAGGAGGAGGAGATTTCCAGAAAGACTTCAAAGGAGTCTTAAGAACTAACTTTGGGACCTGTAAAGGGATACATTATTTTGTTTCAAAGAGAGGATTGGAATATATAGAGAAGGTCTCCTCAGGTTGTTCAGAAGAAGAAGCTTCAGGTTGGTTAAGAATGGAAGGAAAATGATAGGTGGTAGGGAATATGAAATATGTGGGTTTATATTCTGGTAGATTAACACCCAAATCAGATTCGATTTTAGGTGATCGTAGAGGTAGTGTGGCTATTGGATGAGATTGTAATGAATGAATAAGGTAGACTGACTTAAAATCAACTCCTTTATTTAGAAGTTCAAATATCCTAGGTGATAAATGGGAGTAATCAGGATCAGATGGGATATTACTATAGGGGTCAAATGATTATAATTCTTCAAACTATAGGAATGAAGAGGAAGAAGAAGATGGTTGTGTCCCCTTTTAGAACTGGCTTTTCTCATAAGCCTTTTAGGATCTAACGGAGGACTAACTATGTTAGCTTCTGAACGAGATCTGGTATGTTTAAAAGGTGCCAACTTGGGAGTGTTGAGTCGCCTAGGTGAATGATTTTAATCTTTCTAAAACTTTAATAACCTTAAAGGAAAATAATGAATAAATATCGTTGTCCAAAGGGAAACTTAAAATAAATTCGAACCCCCAGCAACTGTGCCAGTCTGATGTTGTACCTCTGAGATAGTAGTAAGTTAGCTACCAATGCTGGAGCATCAAAAATAATTGTTTTGGGGTATTTGGTTTTAGTTTTGGAAGATCAATGAATGAAGACAGATGTAGAATTGAAATACTTAATCCTATGGATAATATTAATATCTTAGCAAAGGGCTGCTATAAAGCTTTACACAGTGATATAGATCAAATAGTGGTGAGAAGAAGACAAAAAATAATATGATTATCATAGTTTCTAGACTGTAAAATAGAACAATCATAAGTATGGAAACCTTCTAAACTACGTTCCAAAGATTCAAGGCAGTATACTTAAGCTTACAAAAGATGCTAATGATTTATTGTTTAGAGGGGATTTGCTAAACAGACAGTTCATTAATCCATTCTCTTAATAGATGATCACTTTAGGAGCTTATAGGAATAAATTGAGACACAATTATTCCTACCTAGATATCTCTATAAGTTATAAGCATATGAAGAGAAACATAATGATTGATAACTGGAAAAACTTACAGGATAACACAAATTGTGTAAAACCAAATTCAGAATCCTCTGCTCTGTATTAAGGTTCCAGAAAGACTGAGTACATCAAGTGTCTAGAAAATCTTCCTTCAAAGGTGCAACTAGGTTGAAAGTAGAATGAACAGTCACAACTTAACAAGAAATGAACAATGAAACTTCAACCTTGAACCATTAACAACTTGAGAAGAGAGTTATTTATACAATAATGAAACTAAGAAAATATCCTAAAACTGATTAAGATTTATTCTAGGAAAGAAAAGATCTTCATGTAGGAAGATAGGGGCAACTATTGAATTGCTTCTTGTTGTTCCTTTTATTCAGGTTGTGTTGGCTTTGTTGTTTGATATTTTACCTTTTAAGCTGCTTGATTGTTTGTATCCTTTACGCTGGTTGATTTCTTCATTTGATCTTTCATCTGATACTCTTTAAACTATGTGAATATCTTTCGACCCTGTTGAGTAACCTTTACTGTGTTCCTTTTTACCTTTACTGTGCATTTCAGGTTTTTACTATGTTTTTCAATAGTAAGATCTTCGTATTTGTCTTCAAACTGTATGTAGGATTTTTCTTTGTAAGCCTAGAATAGGAGTTTTTACCTGCAAAACACAAAAATTGTTAAGAAAACATAGGTGACAGAGAAGGACATCAATGGCTTTATTGAGCTCAAAAGGATATTGGAAGGAGTCCAAAGCATATTGGAAGGTAAAACAATGGTTTTATTGGTCGCAGAGGCTTATGGAGGCTTCACTGTGTAAACGGGCGAAACAAAGCCAAAATGGTGATTTTTGCATTTAAATAGAAAAACAACTTTCTTTTTGAAATATGGCGCAAAGTGAACAGTGGTCATTTTGTCATTATGCGGGAGGTGGTTTTGGTTTTCATTGCATTGCTTATGAGGCACGGATGGTTTTGGGAGGGGTCACCCGATACAATCTAAGCCTGACACGTAGCAAGGGGAGGTCAGTGGAATACCACTTTTCAGGTGGGTAATGCTCAGACAGAGAGTCAACCCGAAATTGCTGAGGGTCGTTGGATTTGAATGCTTCTGATCGGTCGGTGGTGGAGCAAAAGAGCAGCGCGGAGTGGCCCAATGATTAATTATGGTGGTATGAACTTTATTATGGGTTAAAATCTGAGATTAGCATGGTTTTATGGTTAAATGGAGGCTTAGGCTGACTCTTTGTTTAAATAATAAAAACCTTTTAACAAAGAAATCCATCACAAAACACGGTATGGCAGACTTGAAAACGTATGAATTCGGGTCGATAGATGACATCGGGTCTGGGTTCATCAGATATCGCAATTGCAGTTTAGCGAAGGAAGGCCCATCGTAAAGGAATGCGATAGGGGCCCGATGCGATGTGGAAAATAAATCATAGATAATAATACGATCGGGTTCAGGTTCCTATCACATATTGGAGATCGCAATGGCGGAGGGTTATTGTTTTGGTCGAGACTTTGCGATGAAGGGCAGATGCGAAATGGCATTGAATTATGAAATATATTGCATTAGGTCTGTCGTGCATTGCATATCACAATTAGGAGGAGAGTGCATTCATGTTGAAAAGCTTGTAATCCACCGATATGCGATGTTTTATTGAATACATAGTTTTATAATAAAACTAATGGTTTTGAGATATTTTAATAAAGGTAGTTAATATATACGGGAAAGGATTTTTAGGGTTTTAATTCGTTAAGTTAGCGTTAATATGAAATATGAGTGGAAAGGGGAAATACACTAAGTATAATGCATTTTCATGAGTTATTTGCTTTTCACATATATAGATCAATACTTAGGATAAACATCTTTTTGTGGGTTTTTGGTAAAAGGGGATTTAGCATGGGGTTTTCACTTTTCCTAGGCAAAAAGGATTTTATCCTTAGGAAAAGGGGTTTTTTATGGAAAATGAATGAATATGAACTGTATGAAGGTGGGAAGGGGAAATTAGTAAATATAGGGATGAATGGGGATGAGAGAAGTTAATTAGTTGATCTTGAAGACCTTCATTTTCTTTGTGTAATTGCTTCATGGACATAGAAACAAATGGTAAAACATGATAAATGTACATTTTGTCCAATCAATCATCAAACTTCTGCAACCTTTCTTCTACTTACCCTTTGCTTATCCTATCATTTTTTCTTCACTTAATGGGTGCATTTAAGCTAGCAAACCCTTTTCCTTTCTATTTATTTAAAAACCAAACTATCTAATTCTAACCTTATAACCTCCAAGGCCTCATATTAAACTGATGAGAAGCTTATTATTCTCTACCTAAATACTGATCTACGAAGATTAAACAGTTTGGCTAGATCTTTATTCTCTAACTATAACATCAAATTTAGAGCATGAAGCAGTCAAGATTAAACTATTTGTCTGTCATGGGTTGTGGCATTTATGACAAGCTACACACAACCATTATTTGGTAGAAAAATAGTAGTGGCATTTAGACTTGCTCACTTTCATATTTTATTTGTTTTCTTTTCTTTCTAACCTAACATTTTCTTTTTGTCTTGATTTTTTTATGACATATAACCTAACATTTTCTTTGATATGGACATCATCATCAAGGTATTTTTAAAAACATTTTATTCAATATTGTTATGTCCATATCCTAACTTAACATTTTTTCAAATATTCTATCTTATAAAAACCAAAAAATGCTACAACAGGTCATTGATTGTTGCATCCCTGTGCTAAGATTATGCTTACATGCTACCCATTCTAGCTTGGAGGAGTGCTTGAAGAGTCTTTTCTTGGACTTGGATATCCACCAAAAGGAGGTCTCCAACATCATGACATAGGTTGTATGCTTCCCTTTTTATCTTATTAATATATACATTTGATGTTCACTTTCCATAATTGTGTAAATGTTTATGATTTTAGCTTAATACTCCTTGATTTGTTAAGTAGTTTATGTTTGATGTATGCCATATATGCTCTCGTATTTTGCATAGTTCTTTGATCTTCCTTGCAGGCACTCGGACATGAAGAAAAAGTAAGGAGTGAGGCTTCAAGTGAAAGAATCAAAGTCTATCTCCAAAGGATTGAATGAATAGCATTGAAGCAAGGTAGGTTTCTCCTTCTCTCTGCATTTGTTAAACATAAACTAGGAAAGTGTATGTTAGCTTGCTTAGTTTGTTGCTAGACCCACTCATTGGGCTAGAGGGATTGCCTCTATTCATAGAGTTGATTTACCTTAATAACACGTCTCCTTCCTCACAATAATATGAGCCTCTCTTGGATCTTTTAGGTTTTAACCCCATACAACAATTACCTGCATACGAAAGCATAACACATAAAACACATATACACAAAGATTTTCCCCTGGATCCCAAAACTGGGACTACAAGCTTGATTTTTCGTTATGTTCCTTTCAATATTACAATATATATTTATACATGTCGAAGCATCCAATACCATGGACTAAAAACCATTGCGTCCAAAACCATGGACTGAAAACCATTGCATCCAAAACCATGCACAAAACCATAGGTAGGTCAGCCCAACCTAATATAGGGTCAAAAAAATTTCCTTGGGGTGTTGCCCCGGACTCAGTAGAGGGGCGCTACCTGCCCTCATAAAACCCCCTGGACAGGGAGGGCTTCAACCCCCTCTTAGACCCCCCATCTTCGTAATCGTCGCAACGAAGGGGAGGCTCAGCCCCCCTTCTAACCCCTTGGTTAACTACATAGGCTAGTCGTGGAAAGAATATAACAAAACCCAACATTCTCCCACTTGTTGTTTTCTTTCTAGCGGTGGTCACAGGAGAGATTAGTCATTTATCCAGCTCTGCAACATCCATTGTTTCTCTACACCAAGAGAACTCTCTTAGAGCTCACAAATTTTGTCAATGCATCTAGAATATTCTTCAAAGTGTCCACCTTTACCAGCAACACCTTTTTGTCTTCTATCATATGCCTCAGAAAGTGATACTGAACAT
>APFE030035413.1:13395-26969 GCA_000404065.3 Pinus taeda | reverse complement strand
GCTGCAGCAGCGGATCCTCAGGAGGAGGGTGGTGACAGAGGAGAGCTCATTCAGAACCTCGAGGCTATCACTCGAGGGATTCTCGATTACGCTCAGCTAGCGGATGTCCCACTAGCATACCAGAGGCACACGGCGGGGGTGCCGACTCGCATCCACCGACTCCTGAGACGTTTAGTGCAAGCGGTGACGTGCTACCATGAGCACCACCGGGACTAGATATCTAGGCTTTCTTTTCCATGCATATTTCTTGAGACACATGTTGTCTCCGGATGTACTAAGACAAACATGTATTTCTTTTGATGATGCACACGGTGCAAACATTTGGACACACACACACACACACACATATATATATAGATATGTTTTATGGTTTATTGTGCTTTATGCTTTTTATGTTATTTTGAATTACATGTTATGCAAATGCCTGTCCAACACATAATTAGCTAATGCATCAGTTAACGTATTAAATCGTCTTGGAATATGTTGATAAGTAATGAAATCAAAATCCCTTTCTAACAACTTAACACATAAATACAACCTTAAAATCCGATGGTCTCTGACGGAATAACGGCCATAGAGCTGGTGGACGACAAGCTTATAGTCCAAGTTCACAACCAATGTTTGAATACTAATGTTAATCACCTCAGCAAGTAACTCAATCACAAAACTATACTTAGCACCATTGTTCGTTGTACAACCTAGACAAACCCCTTGAAGGTCTACTAACTCAGCATGAGGATTGTAGATCACCCATGCCGCAGAGGACAAGTTACGTGTACTGCAGGAGGCACCATCAGCGAAACCAACGTAAGGCGAACCAGACATCTGTCCAAGAAGCAAAAAGACACAATAAGCGGCAATCATGCTGACACACCAAAACAAAACATGAAAACATGCACACACAACAAACTTGCTAAAAGCACACGTATGTACAAAAAATAGAGTGCATGCATGATACTTGTTCAAGTCAAGCCCATTTCGGGACTTACCATATTGCACTGCTGTGTGACCGGCCTAGATAGTGTAGGCGTCGTCTCGGCCCATTTTGTAAAATGATCAATGACACCGATGATCTGTCCATGCCCCCAGCTGAGCGAGGGTTACAAGCTAGAGAATCAATGCCCCCTTTTGCAAAGGGGTCAAGGGTAGCGACAGAGTGCAATGGGGGACTAGAACGAGCGGAAGTCAAACCGAGCGAAGAAAGGTTTGGAGGTGGGAGGGAAAAGACACCCATGGGGGTGGCATCTTTAAAGAGCCCAGCTCCCACAATCTCAAAGGGAATAGAGGTATGCTCCACAAAAGGCACATTGCCTTCGAAAGAAGAAGCGAAGAAGGAGAGCTGGTCTATCGTGACAATTTTCCCCTGACGAGGGAAATGAATGACACGAAAGAAGGATGAAGCCACGGCACACATGGCATATGTCTAGCTCCGGCCCAAAAGGAGGTTGTAAGTAAGATTTGCATCAACAACTTCAACTTCCACTTCAACGATCTTCCCTTCCAAAGTAATCGACAATCGTTGGAGGATACCGTAAGGGCGAGATTCTCTCCCGTCAAAGGCTTCCAGTGTCGTTGGAGACTGACTCAAAGTCGGAGACCCAATCACCTTCCGACAAGTAATAGAAATAATGCAAGTTGACATGCCTTCATCAATAACTGTATGATGAATCGTTTTTGAATTGATGATGACTTGAATGAGGAAGGCAATCTGGTGAGGCAGTCTTGGTACATGGCTCTCGAGATCAAAGGTGATCAAATTCGAGTCGGCCGGGTCGATGCCACCAATGGCTGATAGTAAGGACTTCCTCTAGAGGGGGCAGCTCTGGAGAACTTCTAAAGCGAACATAGCTGACGAAGCCTGAGCTAAGTCCTCAACGATGTTGTAGTGCTAGGCAGCACGAGCATTTGGGTTGTAAGACGATCTCCAGAGTACACCTTTAGGAGGGGGTCAGATAGGTGTCTCAGTGCTAGATCTCTCGATATGGAGTGGACTAGAATTGGATGGAGGAGCGCTTAAGGGGACCTCAGGCTCCTTCCTGGCAGATGACGGATATTCCTTTGCTCAAGTTGTGATATGAACGGGAATTTTTCTAGCCATGAACACTTGGGAACCAAAGGGAGAAGAAGACGAGGATGGATCATCCACCATTTGGGTTTGCTGTGAGGGGAAAGGTTTTTTCAGAACCGCAGGAATCCCAGGAGCACCTTTCAATAAACCACTAACTTCGGACCACCTTGGGCAGTCTTTGGTATAGTGATCCTCGTCACAGATAAGACAAGGATACTTCGGTTTACGTTTGGCTCCTTCCTCGGGTGGAGGTTTAGGGGAGTCCTGTCTGGGTTGATCAAATTTATTCTTCACTTTCCCCTTTTCCTTTCCTTTTGAGGCTTTATCTGCCGTGGTGGACTGGACAACATTGACCTCAGAAGTATTTCTGGAATTAGATACACCCTGATAAGTGTTTTCGTTTGAAGCATTTGATTTTTTCTTCCCAGGGTTCGCGGATGATTTCTTGAAAGATGGATTTACAGAGCCAATAACACTGTCAACAGATGGCTTCAGCAGAGCTTTGGATGTTTCGGGTCACAGGGCATCAGGCAAATACTCATATAAGGTACCTGACTGAGAATAAACTAAGTTGAGGTACTGAGCATGCGCAATAGCCTGCTCTTTAGTTACGCAAGCTCCCATAGCAATGTCTCGTGCGATTTTAGGGACAAAGGAGGTTGTGAACCAATCGGTTAGGAGCTGATCAGGAATCCAGAACTTGATCAACCGATGACGCCGTCTCCATTCATGTATATGATCAGATATGTGCGTGGTCGTGTCCTGTTTGAGAGACGTGAGGAGATGTGTTCCCGTATCATACCGAATGGGCAACTGAAAATGAGTTAGAAATGCCATTGATAACGAGTTGAAATCTTGAAAGGATCCATGAGTCAACTCAATATACCACTTAGTAGCCGAGCTGGTGAGAGTCCTTTGGAATAAGCGGAGCCGGATTGAATTGTCAAGCCATGAATTTGACGAACACCAAAGGTGGTAAGTCATAACGTGGGCTTGACGATCTTCTCCAGCTTTGCCATCGAATTTGGGACAATCGTCAGGTATCTTGGTTGGAACTGGTGGCCATAATGGATTATGAAGGATAGGATCATTAGCCAATTTGGACACATCCGACAGTTCCAATGTTGCTAAGAATGGTAACTGAGGATTGAAGGACATCTGTGGCTATGGATACTAGGTAGGACCAGAGTTCCAACTAGTTGTTGGTTGCCCCCATTGATTTTGTCCGGATGGACCAAGCCCAAAAGGGTTCGGTCTATAGGGATTCTGTCCATAGGGTTTATAGCCATAACCAGACGATTGACCCTGGATCTGCCCCCCAGCACCCCATTGATTACCAACCTGGCCTGCAGGAGCAACATATTGTTGCTGATAATTTTGATAAGGAGCAACCTGCATTTGTTGATAATTTTGGTACGGGGCAAACTGAGCTTGCCCATGGGGTTGTTGGTAACCATACGGTTGCTGGGCTCCATAGTGAGCCTGGGGACCAGGCTGCGCTTGGTAAGAAGGTTGGGATTTAAACCCACCTTGCATTTGAAGACTAGTTTGAGTCTGGGGCCCAGCCTGGGGCTGAAAACTGGGTTGAGCTTGAGAAGAAATCACCATCTGCATGCCCGGTTGAGTAGGCCCAGAAAGATGTCCTTGGGAGGATGGAGATTGGGCCACCTGGCTGGAAGGTTGCCCTGGTTGAGTTTGGGATGGACCCACTTGCCCAGAAGGTTGAGCTTGCTGGGTGTTAGGTTGTCCTTATACAACCGAGGGTTGTCCTTGTGGAACAAATGGCTGAGCAGACTGAATGGTTGGTTGACCTTGTAGTTGACCAACCTATCCAGATGGTTGACTAAGTTGAGCAGTGGGTTGGCCTTGTTGCACGTAAGGCTGACCACCCTGCCTAGAAGGGTACCCCTTCTGGATTCTAAGTTGTCCTATTTGCACGTAAGGTTGTCCTGGATTCCCATAGGGTTGATCGGAAGGGTATCCCTGCTAGACTCTAAGTTGTCCTTGTTGGATATAAGGTTGTCCCAGATTTCCAGAGGGTTGCCCAAGATAGGTGAAAGATGGACCACCATAGGTCGAAGGTTGTCCCCTGAAGGGTTGTCCTTGTCGGCCCCCAGGCTGCCCTGGATAGGTTTGGTCATAATAATGTTGCCCATAAGAGTGTTACATGTAAGATGGCTGACCTTGATACAATGGTCCTTGGTAAGGCTGTCCTTGATCCCGACGAAGTGCTTGGCCACCACCATAACCAGTGGTACCCCAAGTGACGCTTAACATGACCGAGATCTCAACCGCAGGCTGAGATGGCAAGGACATATACAAATGATGCCCTATGGGGTCATAATAATCAGTTGGATCTTGCATGCTCAGATTATGGACGACATGCAAATACTGATTATATGCCTCCCCTGATCGAATGGAACTAGAAGAAGGTGGGGCACTAAGTGCAGGATGGACAACTTTGGGTGTATGTGGCGACTGGCCACTATGTAGTAAACCATGGGACGGACCAGCAACAGTAGTTACAATGGAAGATGTTGTAATGACACTAACAACCGGTGTTGAAGACACTACACAAATAGTCGAAATAGTTGGGACTGAAGTGACAACTGTATTGTGAACTTGTGAAACAAAAGATCCCGTAGTGGGAGTGATATTGTGATCCCACATGGTACCTGAAGAGGAGTTCCTAGAACCCATAACATCCCTCAAAGCCTTATAGCGTAAGGGTACTGTGACACCGAGAGGGGTGACAGTGAAGGTTGGAGTTATGACCGGGGATGTGGCCGAGATAGGTGTCTCGATACTTGACAAAATAGGTGTCTCACTCGCTATAGGAGATGCGTCATCCATGTCAGAGGAAGACATCGAGACCGAAACACCAGTAGGAGTAGAAGGAAAATCCTTTTCATAAGGCTCCCAAACAGGGTTCCAAAATAGATCATGAAGATCGTCTTCTAGAGCGTGAGAGTTCAACGGTTGGACACTTGGAATAACAAGAAAAGTGTCACCACAAACCGATGTCTCAGGAGCAGCAGAAGAAGGAGACCCTTGGTCACTAGGGACGGGAGATGGGATCGATGGATCTGCTAGGATGATTCGATTCAAAAAATCCTAGACAAATTAATGAGAAAAGATCCTACTCAAACTAACGCAAACAAGATCTAACAGAGTAAGTGTGAACATGGCCGAATAAATTTTAAGACACAAGGACATAAGTTGATCTTTTCATCTTTAAAGAGTCGAGAAAAGGAAAAAAAGATGACTCTAGTCGCCTTCGAATGTTTACTGAGCCCGAAGTGACAAATGCTTAGGTGAGCCTTTTCTTTTAGGGAGTCCGAAAAGGATCAAAAATTGACTACTCTGGAGAACTAGGCAGAGGGTTTACCAGACAATCCGTAAAACTGCATATACACCTTAGCAATCATATGAAAACCAAGGACTTTCCGTACGACAATCAATCTTCCTGAATGCTGTGTTCGGTGCGTTACAGGTCGTAAGGCAGCAGACAACTTCTTGTGGATAAAGGATGATAACCTAGTGGAGTGCCCCCATATACATGACGGTACATGGGAGCACAAGTCCGTACTGGACCACAATTGAGTCACAAAAGGAGGAATCACCCAACCTTGAGTGGAAACAAAAGTGACTAGGTTTAACAACGCCGGAGCACGTCTCTAGCCTAGACCTCTAAAAAGTGAGCGTTATGTTCCCATGCATTGTTAGATTCATTTAGTTTATTTTAAAAGTTGATGTTGCATTAGGTTTCAGTTTTCAGGCCTTACCGTATGTAATCTCTCAAAATTCCCTAAATGCAAACTATATGCAAAAATATGTCATTTCATTCGATGAATGCTAGCTACGAGAGGGTTTAAGAGCTTTCACGCAAACGAAGTGATCACAAAACAACAAAGAACTTCCCTAATGCAGCTAATGCAAATTAACAAACTTTTCTTTAATATCACTAATCACTAATCGAAATGAAAAGTTCTAATTCTCATTAACTAATACAAAGGAAAAGAGATTTTTCTTTTTGTCGATGGCAAAATGCACTAAATAACTTTGAGAAATGATAACAAACAAATTCTATTTAATACAAGCACATTCAGTTCCCTAAATCACAAATCAAAAATCAAAAGAACAAGAAATATCCCAAAGACACCAATGAGTCGTGTAACTTAGGCTCAAAGTGAGACGAAGCAGAATTCAAGTGAAGACAAAGAAAGTCACCAAAATAACGCAACAAAATGATTTACAACCACCAAACAAGTGCAAGGGAGCAAACAAAGAGTCGACTGGACCACTAGAAGATCACAACACCTGAGGAAGGCTCGACACACAAAGCCACTAGATGCCCTAGGGCTAGAAATGTGAAATCGATGGAAAAAAGCAAACACCCAAAGGGTAATGATCAAAGTCAGTCAAATCACACTCCAACACACTCAAGTAGTCTAAAAAAGGTACCCAGAACAAAAACCAAGCTCAGAGGGCTCACATCCAAGCAAACTTCAAAAGTTCCCAGGCCTGGCGCGACTGTTAGGCTGCAACTAGTGCCTTTCAGGGATTGGCGCGGGTTGTTAATGTGCAACTTGTGCCAACTAGTGCGACTGTAACACTATAAACAAGAACCAGCCAATTTTTCTATGGAAAAATAAAAAACAAAAGAGCCAAAGCTAAGTCAATAGTACCCAGGTACACCAAGGGGCAAGAAGCAACACAGGGACTCAACCCAGAAAGGCCAGAAAGCTAATCAAGCGAGATAAACCAAGAAACAACCAAGAAACAAGGCAAGTTCCAAGCCATTCAGTTCATAAACCAAACCGGAGATGGACTGAAGTGGCGTTGATCTACTTTGCTAATGCGGAGCAATAGCGTTTCGAAGGCTATCTGGCCATACTTCAGACTCTGTCTAAAGTTTACAAATCAAAAAACAAGACAAAACAAGCAACAAGACAAAAAGCCAACTCCCCAGTGGAGTTGCCAAATTGTTGTGGAGGTAAATCCCCTCTGCAAACACAGGTGATCCCTACTAGCCCAAATGGGGTCTAGCAACAATCAAACAACGCTAACACGCAATTTCCTAATTGCAAATTAAAGACCGATGATGAGGGCCTACCTGGATTCCAACGGTAGTACTTGTAGAAAAATCGTCGCTCCCGTTCCTTTGCTCCGGCTGGTCACAATCCCCACGATCCTCATGAACAGACATCTGCACATGCAAAGAATGACACAAATACAAGCATAAAATCCGATAGATGCAACTATATATCAGTCAGAAAGGATATAACTCAATCATCATTAAAAAAGATAATAAGAGTGGAACCATAATGATAGTCGTCTATTATTATTGATAAACAAAGAAGAATACAACCATAGTTCTGACGTCAAATCCTCCTTTGGGTGGGTGATCAGCAGCACATGCCTTGCAAAGCTTGGTGGGAATGGTGAACAAGCCTCTCTCTCCTTGGTTACTTGGATAAGAATCTCCTCACTTAAGATTTAGCCTCATGGGAATGAATAAGGCTTCTTGTAGCATGAACTTAGCAATTCTCAGACTTTGAGACTTAGAATTTGGAACTTGAAGACTAACTTGTCAAAGGCAAAAGGACAAGCTTTTATATATAGGGGATAAGGAGTTAGGGTCATCCACAAGATTCATGGGATTGGCTTTATCACTGAGAAGCTTCCATGAGAGGTGGAGAACTACTTCCCTTCTATGGAGATTCGAAGCCAAACTAAACTAACTCAAGATGGAATTAGTTCATGAATAGGTTAGGAAGAACCTTCATAAGTTTGTTTGTTAAAACATTTACCCAACTGGGCTAGCGCGAGTGTGACTCTGAGACAGAGCACCAGCTGGCACGCCCTCTTTGGAAGATTTCCCCCATTGGCGCGAGTGATACACAGTGGAACCGCGCCAATGGAAAAAGGGCTATTTTTATGGGTATTTTGCAAAAGGTGTCTTCAGGGCATATGAAGTACATACTCAAGGGGATACAATGCAAGTTTTTTTAGGTTATTTCACTTCTCACAGGTCTTGGAACGAGTCCTCCAAGGTGCAGGGGAAGGGGTAACAGGGATGGTGACAAATTACTGTGTAACACCGTCGTACTAGCTGGATAGGATCCTCGTCAGGGTTTATTTCTTCGACATATGTTGGAGAGTGCACTTCCTCCTCTTCGCTTTCAATTGTGACGGTTTTTCCCTTTTCTTCCATTGTTAGCTTACTAAAGTGTAGGTGTCGCGGTGACCTTCTTACTGATTCTAGAGTCTGGGAGTCCTTCTTGATCCGCAGCGTCCAGGGTGATTAGGGAGTTCAGCTGCCTGTGGTGTGCGGTTCTGTGAACTCTTTGTGGTAGGGTTTATTTATTTAAGGAGTGACTCTCGGTATTCCTTTGGAAGTTCCTAAAACCATGGACTTCCTTCAACACCTTTTCATTCATCTTGCTCCTTCTGGCTAGAAACCAGGGTGTCTAATTCTTCGTAAGATGAAACTTTGTGGTATGCCCCTTTGCTCGTGTGATATATATGATTTCAAATTCAAAATCGGTCGTTCGCCCCCTTCGTGGCTCATTAATGCGAATTTGGCGGTTACTCTTATGCCTTAATTTCCTGCCACCTGCTCCTCCATGACTTAAATGGTTCGTCTTGTCATGAACAATACCTGCAACGGTCGCTTTCCATTCCCTCTTTGTGGCAGTGCATCCCCTGGTGCGCGGGTGCGTCCTGTACAGTTAATCGTCTGTGCGTAGCTTTTCTGCAGCCTGTTTATAGTCCCACTCCCTGTTCCAACTGCGTGGAGTGCTAGGACTGGGCCTTCTACAGATAGTCAAGTGGTCGCACTCGTTGTGTGAGCTTGCCACTTCCCTACTAACCCAGGTTGCGAGCACCATTCACATTCCTTTCAGTCTGATGGCATATTGCGGTATGCATTTTTGTGTGCCCTAGGGTACAAGTGCAACCATGTTAGCTAGCAGGGTCATGGGTTGTCCGACTACTTTAGGAGAGCCAACCACGTTTGGTTCCTTCACTAGCTCTTTTGCAGAGCTCGTGTGGGTGACTTCTAATTGTAGTTTATCAATTTCTTCATCCAGCCTCACACTTTTCTCTGGGAGTCTGGCCCCCATTTCCACTAACTCGTGAATTATCATTTTACTGCACCGAATGACTTCCCATAACTATTGACTCCTGTCACATAGGCCTTCGGATGTAGGTCGGACTGTGGGGAAAATGGCCCGTCTGGCTGTGGATAGAGATCACTTGGCATACCCTGCACTAGGTATGGTTGTATTGGCCCAACGGACCCTTGCTACACACAGATTTAGTTGAGGCAATGGTCATGCAACATATGGTCGTGCCCTTTATAAATGGATGACTGCCCTGTTCCAGCGCGCACATCCCCCAATCTGTACATGAAACCGTATTCTTCTCAACTTTCCTTATGCGCGTGGTGCTTCATCTGACACACCATGCTGCTCCTGGGTGATGGTTAAGGTGCCATGGTTGACGCACTGCCCCTCACTGGTTGCACCACTGTTACCGACCATGGCCTTACTTCAGTGGTTATAGTTGAGTGTGGTGACTTCCTGCAATCTATTTTGCCATGTTTCCATCTCCTCCTTTGTATCATATGTGTATGAACTATCGCACTCCCATGAAAGTCTTCTTTCCACTGAGGGATTCACCCAACCCTAATCTTTTGCTATTGTCTAGTATATGTAGTACAGTGCATCATCATGGTCCTCATTGTGCACCAGCTTGGCGTAGCGCTCTCCTTCCACTGGGTCCAGTGATACAATTACCCATAGTGACTTTTTTTTAACATCATTTTTCGTCCTTTCAAGTTGATGACCCCATTCATTTCCATGGCCCAATCAATTCCTAGCAATGCAGGATAGGGATTCGTGTCATCCACCATTTCTGTTACCTCGAAGTCGGTCTACGTACTTACACCTTCAATGTCCACTGTCACCCCTTGTAGTTGGCCCATCAGTAGGATCTTTTGCTGGTTGGCCATCCTTAGTTGAATAGGAGACCACTACAGTGTGGGCCTACCCATGCATTTCCATGCATGCTGAGGTAGCACATTCGCATTTGACCCTAAGTCCAGAATGACCTCATCCATCTCATGTTCACCGATTTACACTTTCATACACATTTCTCATCCAGTACGTAGAGCATGTCTTCCTAGTTTCCAGACTACACATGGCTTGCCCGAGCCCATGCACTTAGTGATTAGCTCTTGTAATCCTTTAACGGTTGTACTATCGTGCAACAGCTTCATACACGTCTCTAAAAAGGCACTAAGCATAGAGGGATCCATCCCTGACTCAATTTGGCCCCTCCTACTTGGAGTAGAGACTTTCGTGAAGCTCTTAATAGCTTCCTTCGACGTCTTCATCCCTTGGTCCACTTCAAATTTGGGTTTCCTTGTAGGGGTATTGCGACCCTTCACCTCTTTGGTAAAGTCGTTCCGCGCATCTCCTCCCGTGGGTGCACTGCTCCTTGTTATAGACATTTTTGGGCACTTCAACCCCAATCATAAATGTCCATAAACTGAGGGCTCCTAAGTCCCTTAACGTGTTGCTTCACTACCTAAAGGAACAAGGTCAGCTGATTACATCATCTCCCAGAAGTTTTGCACTAAAAACTACTTAGAAATGGTCAAAACTGGACCATACTGAATACCTAGTGCAGAGGGTTCGATGCATATCATCTTCCCAGTGTAAAGGGTGCGATGCATACTAAATGGCCCCTTTGTAGCGTGCGATGTTCGGGAATGGACAAATGGCAGGGACAATTTGCGAGGTGGAAGATCATGGAATCTTCCAGAAGCTTCTCCTCTGACACTTGCCTCTCTGTTTTTGACCAGGGATGAGTAAGAGATCATCATTCTCCAAGTGGAATCAGAACTATCAGAGAGAGGCCATAATCAACCCAAAGATGACTTACCCCCCACAATCATCTATATATGGATCCTCATACAGAGATCCATAGGATGGAATCTTGTCTCTTGTAGAGAAGTGTTGTTGGTTTTTTGGTGTAAACTTCATGAGTTGGTGATCTAAGCTTTACTTGAGTGAAGAAGGGCTTTCTTGCTAGCGGATTATCTGGGTCAGAACATATGGTTGTAATCCTCTGCTACTTTTTTATAAAAGCTATTCAGTTTTCTCCATATTTGTATGCTTGTTTATATATGCATTGTATGGTTAACACATACTGGTCCTGTGTATTATGGAATAGATCTTTTTCTTTGATAGTGTTAGTTGCTGTGATTCCACAAGTTCTCTTGAAGCTGGTAATGAGAGAGCGCAAGCTCTTCTAGGAAGGAGAGGAATCAAACAAGGAAATCAAGCGCAAGACTAAGGTTGGTCTCCTTTGTTCCACTCTTATCTATTTTCATAAAGGAAAGCGAAAGTAGACTTTACTTGTTTGTTTCTAAGATAGCTACCAATCTTAGTGGGAAAAGCAGCTTTGATTGGACATATTCCTAGTAACAAAATGGCGACTCCACTGGGGAGCGACTAGATTGTTTGTTAGCCTATCTTTGTTTCTTTTATAAACTTACAGATGGAGCCGGAAGCGAAGCCAACTAGCCTTTGAACTGCATTTGTTATACAATTGCAAAGTAGATCAATGCTACTTCAGTCTATCTCTGGGTTTTGTTTATGAATTAAACAATCGATCTACAAACATTCTAATTGCCCTAAGTGGTGGCTCTAGTAACCTCCTTAGATCAACCCCTGTGATTTACATATACTGAACATCACTCACTCAGCCTAAATCCCTGAACTGAATTGGAAATTATGAGTAAAAACTCATTTAAAGTCTCGCACTGGTACCATCGCACCCTGCCTTCAAGGCAGTCTGTATGCATCGCACTTCCCGTGTGCAGTAGGTGCGCTGCATACTGAATTCACTGTTTGACAGGCGTGATGGTCAGGGAAGGTTAACTTTACCTTCAGACTTTGGTTTTTCCTTCACTATTTTCAGTTCTATTCAAGAGTTTTGTTATCTGTGGTCAGTATATCTTTGTAAAACACCCCTTCTCTTACATCATTCCACCGCTGTTGTGCAAAGAACTGTAAGTGTTTTTATGTATTGTGCGCCATTTTCAGTTCTCTTTTGCAAAGAAGTAGCATAGTCGAACTGTCGTTTCTTGATCTGAAAGTGTCGTTAGTATCATTTTCAGTAATAGAAGACAATCTCATTATCCTTGATAGTCGATTATATATTTACTATTGTATATGATTTGAATTAGTAGTTTTTAAAGTGTCGAAAAGCAATTTTCATTTCGAAATCACAAAGTGTCTCTCTTACCTTCACTTCATTTTGAAAATAAATTTGTTGATTATTGTTGCTTTGAAAATAATTTAGGTTTGCACATAGCTTTCTTATCATCATTTAGACATTAAGAAGGCTGAAAACAAATACATGCATGTGCATTTGCATTTAGACTGCTTGGTTTGATTTAGGACAGTGCATTTAGCGTGTGCTCTGTGCTCTTTGTTGAAAGATTCTTAACTTTCTTTCCTTAGTAGCTAGGATTTTCATTGCCAAAAGAAGATTAAATGTTTGTTTATCATCTTAGACTACATTTTAGGAATTGTATACACATCACGTGGTGAACTTGAAAGGAAAATTTTTAAGCAAGATCAACTTAAAATAAATTTAATGAATCTAACAATGCTTTGGAACCTAACGCACAACATCTAGAGGTCTAGGCTAGAGACATATTCAGGTGTCGTAAAACCTGGTAACTGTTGTTTTCATTGTTGGTTGGGTGATTTCTCCACTCTGAGATGGCAAGTGCCAGTATGGACTTGTGCTCTCACGTACCGTCGAGTATATATTGGGAGACCGCAATAGGCTGTGTCTACCATCCTATCAATCGAAATGCACTGAACACAACATTCAGGAAGATTGACTGCCGTACCATAAAAGGTATTCTGCATTTTTGCGATTGGGTTGGTAATCCCCTCTGCCTAGATTTCTAGAGTAGTCCATTTTGCTCCTTAAAAGAAAAGGTCCTCTGAGCACTTGTCACTTCAGTCTCACTAAAAATCGAAGGTGACTAGAGTCATCTTTTGTTTTTTATCAACTCTTTAAAATTGAAAAAACAAGTTGTGTCAAAGCGTCTAAAATTTATTTTAATCAGAATAACATCAAAAATTCCCTCGTTGGTCTTTAGGTTGAGAAAAATGGAGTCTACTAACCAAGGATTTCCCCTTGGAGGAAATCCTAGTCCCTTCTCCTCTTGGGGAGATGTTGGTGCACCCCATATGGCCACATTGTCACTTCCAGGGTTGACGATTGGTTTGCTTGTCTGGCTCTTCTCTACCTCTGTCATTCAGAATCCCGTAATTCCTGAATAGTCAAGTCAGCGACTAGATGACACTAGAGTTGCCTCCCAACCTTCTACTTCGTCTGATTCTCCCTCTCCTCCTTCCTCTTCGCTTGATAAAGCTAATAAAGCTAAAAATCAAGTAACTGAGAAGAAGAAGAA
>APFE030035412.1:0-33042 GCA_000404065.3 Pinus taeda | reverse complement strand
ATAAAGTGAAGTGGTATCTACTAGCAGCAACAGGAGCAACTATCAGTGAATCAATGAATGCTGATACAACCTGAGGTCTTCATCAACCACCATGGTACATTTCTACAACATGGGAATAAATGATCTGAAGTCGACCATGTGAGAAATCGTTTGATTACTGGTCATTGATGTATACCATTAACAAACGCGATACTACTCACCGATAATGATAATGAGTGTCAAGGTACCCAGTACAATCCAACAAGTGTGAATAGATGAGTTGGAGTCGAACACCTGTAAGAATCTATCGATCAAGAGACAATGATGGTTTCCCACTGTCGATAGCGAAGGATCTGCCACTAATGATTGCAAACCCCAAGGTACTGCCAAATGAACTGTAGATCTTTTCCCTAGAGCAATGAGTCGAAGTCGATAGGGAAAGATCCGCTAGAAGGAAGGCATTAAGGCATCCTCCATCAAGCTAGCGCGAGTGTAACCCGTAGGCCAATAATGTGGAAGGAATCAGACGAAAAAGATGTAGTAACCCAACCGAAGTACGTTTCTGGCGTACAGAAGATGTGGCTAGCACACGACAGAAACCCTCTGAACCAACCAATAATGAAAGCTGACACAGAGGCAAGGTATCCACCAATAGGGTCAAATGGAAACCAAGGTACTACACGAATCCCAATGTGTGATAATGTAAGTTGATGTCAAACATAAGGGAAACCACTCAGTCAAAGACCCATGATACTGGTCGATGGTGAGCACAAGGTGACCTATCAATAATGAAAATAGGGCCAGGGTGCAGCTCTAGGCTTGTCCTTAGACCAAGATGTCGTCGTCGATAAGGACAAGACCTGCCATCAAGAATTCAATGGAGACCTTCTAAAACCGACATGAGTAAAGGACCAATATAACTGATGTGATGATAGACATAGCACTGACAACCAGGGATGGCCGACTGAAAAATAAGTCAAGAGACACCGCAGAGAGGCTGACTCAGGCTAACTTCCCTTGAAAAAAAGCACGACTCAATGTGACTATGTGGCAGCATATGATGACTCTGTATAAGCTCGTTGCGCAAGAGGCACAAACGAATCGTCCATATGATTGGAAGAGATAACCAATGGGGGAGAACTGACTCAATAAAAGGTTAAGGCATACCTAAGTCAAACTAAATCCCACCCAAACGGAGGAGATGTTGTTTCGAGTGCTTTGTTCAAGGGCGACACGATTGACTCTAGCTGCCAATAATAAATGGAAATACTGTCCCGTTCCTGCTCTTTTTTGGAATATATATATTTTTTTGGTCTTTTTCTTTAAAGTTGGAAAAAGAATAAAATAATGCTGTAGTACAGTGGAAAGAACGAGTGTCAGCGAAGTAGATGATCTAGTTCCTGGGATTGAAACATTCCTATGCTTGATGCAGGGAGGCAAAAACTGGCCAGAGACACTCAAATGTGTGTTCCTTCCACGGGTCAAGGTGTGTCAAGCTGCAGAGGTCAAAGGTGTGCAAGTTTGATTTTGCAGTCATCATGGTCAAAAGTTGTCTTAAACACGAGTCCAAGTGAAGCCAGCTTAAGGCTAAAAGGTGCAGATAGTCAAAATGCAATAATAGTACAACTCAACACAAAGGAGCCTCTAGGGTATAAGGCCAGAACGAAATGAAGAAGCAAAGAGGAATGAGTCTTCATCGTATAAGTCATGGCAGGACTATAGAGGACTCTCGAGCCTACTCAAATCGGAGCAACATGGGCAACAAATGTCAGTGAGGTGCTAACTAGGAAGCCCATGTAAAGGATGGCTCTACCATCGTGTCATGATTTAAAGAATCGGCGAGTGAAGATGGTTTGCGAACCATAACACGATGGGATCGACCCTATGGCAAGTGTATCGACAGATGGAGGCTAATATGCATAATGCAATGGAAAAAAATGGCTTCCCTAACCTATATGCCAGTGAGAAAACGATACCTACCATGACGGGTCAGCAGTCATGGAACGGTCTCGAAACTGTCAAAAATGTCCAAAAATGTCTTGAAAATCAAACCATTCTCGAAATTCCAAGCTCCCAAGTTAAAAGTTACATGAGACCAACCAAATCAAGTTTTGGAAAAAATTTGACATTTTCAAAGCTTATAAAAAGGTTTTTAAACTCACCATTTTCACCATTTGAGTTTGAGAGCAAAGAAGTGGAGCAAAAAGAGATAACTTCCCATACGCCAAATTCAACCGTTCAAATTCTTCCAAAGTCTTCAGGTAACTCTCATTCTTATATTGTAATTGATTGTGACTAGTTTTAGAAGTTTTGATTAATGTTTTGCCGTTGAGTTTTTTGCCAAAACTTTCTCTGCAGCGTATACGTGGGTTGGTAATATGAAACCCGAGTACACGTAGGCCCTACACGCGACTGTGTGTAAAGGGACCCGTGTATACGTCGTGGACATTTCAAACATAAAAACTAACGGTTCAAATTGATATTTCTTTTAGGATGCCAGTCACCTGGCGAGAAAGAGAGCATATCGCGGTAGATGATGAAGTTATGAATAGTCCCGAGGCTTTGGATGCATTATGGGGATGCCGTTTGCTGAAGTTCTTCAAATTTCCAAATATGAAAGCAAACACACGTCTGCTCGAGATGCTTCTTGATTATTGGAACATTGAGGAGGATGCTTTTATGATTGACTAGATGCCACTCAAGATAGAAGTGGAAGATATCTATTTCATCATGGGCCTTTCCCGAAGGGGGGAGGTAGTACATTCTCGGGGGAGAACACGGAGCAGTCTCTAGATCGAGGACTACGTACAGATATATTGCCCGGGACATCCGAAGAAAGTCGGAAGTCAGATTTCCATCACACATGTGGCGAGTCTACCATTGAGTATAATCCTGTTCATCATAACTCGAGTGAACGGATCCGCTTCTCTGCATCAGGCATTGTGGCTGACCATGAGCGTGGCAGTTGACTGTCTCACCACTGTGTTTGATTGGTGTACTCCTCTTCTGGCTAGCATGAAAAGCCAACTCACTTCTATCAAGAGAGGATAGACCAAAAACTTTGGTTATGGGACTATTTTGTGTTCTTTATTCTTCTTCGAGAGTCCGTGCACTTCGTCCCAGAGTGCCAGTTTCAATCAGCGCCCCACGAGATCCTCGAATGGGCAAGTGGGCTGACCTGATGAAATGTCTGGGAGGTGGGGAGGTCCCACGGATTGCTTTTGATGATGACTTCTTTTCCTGGTGGGATCAGCAGATCATCATCATTGATGACTACCCCTATGCCGGGTTGGATTTCTGAGGAGATCTTGATCTAGCATTACCACCGACCGCAGCATGGGGCAACATTGGTAAGTGATTTTTGATGTTATGATTTTTTTTGATTTTTCAAATATAATAATGAACTTTGAAAATGTTTTTGATAGGATTCAAATGACTAATATGATGATCATGTTCCAGATATTGGGCCTGTACGACCAGATGAGTTCCCACGGCACAAACGTCACGGCCAAGGGGCCGAAGAGGCGGCTACAGCCACGGAGCGAACTATATACACAGTTCAGCGGCATTTGGTGAGGCTGAACCACTGAGTGCCGATGGCGGCGGTAGAGGACCTTCCTATAGAGATGCAGCGTCATGTGGTTGGTATGCCATGTGACTGGGTCTGCACTTTTAGGCATGTAGCCAATGCAGTAGTTTCCTACTTAGCCACTCATCCTGAGCCAGGGAATTATACATAGTGGACATGATTATGGGCATTTGAGTCCCAATTTTTTATATTTTTGGACAGACTTATGTACACTCGAGACACTTTATGATATATATATATACATTTTGACTTTTTGATGCTTAATTTATTGTGATGAATGATTGATGTGCCATTCTAATGCTTGATTAGTGATAGAATTAGCTAACCAATTATGAGATCTTGGAATATGCAAATAATTAATATAAGTAAATGATCTTTGCAACAACCTCACCCTTAAATACTGACGATATAAGCATGGATCCCTTACTCGATAAATGTTATTTAATTGTGACACTATCAATTGTGAATCAAGATAAACTACCAACGAGTCAATTTCGTGAGAAATTGCCTCAAATAGAAAATTATTGACGGCAGTATACTCAGCCATATTGTTTGAAGCAGGACCAATGCATACTCCCCTTGATACCATCAATTGACCAGTTGGATAATACAATACCAAAAATGTGGAAGCGAGATTCTGAGTGTGCCGATTAGCACCATCGGCGAATCCAAAATAGACCAAGTCATCCATCAACACCTGCCAAAGCAGACCAAAAAGCGTTGATATCACAAACGCTTGACAAACTCTTGGCAAAATATGTACAAATATACATAATGTACAAAGAAGCCATCGCCTCGCTGCTACTTAAGCAAAGTACTTCTTAAGGTAGAGCCCCTTTCGGGGTGGCTGCATCTCGACGCTGCTCATCGAGATGTTCCAAGTGAAGGAGGCACTCTTCGAGACGAGAGGTCTCTGGAAGGAGCTCAATAGCTAACTTAAGAGATGGAATTTCACATTCGACAGGAAAGATAGATTCCAACCCATAAACTAAATGAAAAGGTGTAAAACCTGTAGTAGTCTTGATGGAGGTTCGGTATGCCCATAGATCCGGATACAACATAAGATGCCAATTGTATCTATTTTTATCAATTGTCCTTTGCAGGATCATATTAAGAGTTTTGTTTACTGCTTCGACCTGTCCATTGGCCCGAGGATAATAAGGAGATGAATGTTCCTGCCGGAAACCTAGTTTGAGAGCTAATTCAGACATTAGTTGATTCTGGAAATGACTCCCATGGTCAGTGACAATCTCTCTTGGGATACTGAACCTTGAGATAATCTGATTAAAAAGGAACAATGTTGTTGTCTCACTATCGTTTTTATAAGAGGGCATGGCCTTGGCCCACTTCGTGAAGTAGTCTACTGCCACGATAATATACTTGTGATTCGCTGCTGAAGGCGGATGACAAGTTGTAAAATCAATACCCCACTTAGTAAAGGGACCAACAGTGACAACGGGAAAAAGAGGAGCTGGATGTGCATGCATCTTCCGAGTATAAACTTGGCTCGGGTGATAGCATTTGACCGCTTCAACACAATCTTTGAAGAGCGAAGGACAAAAATATTTGACACACAAGATACGCTGAGCTGTAGCAAGCCTTGGTAGATGACCAGCACAAGCTCCGCTGTGGTAATCATTTAGCATTGACTCTGTCTCCTCTAAGTTTAAACACCGCTGAAGGATTGAATCAACCCCCCGACGATATAATTTAACTCCAATGATAACATAATTTTTAGCGAGGTGACGTAATTTGTGACATTCATCCTTAGAGAAAGTAGAGGGAAATTTCGAAGACTGGAGATAAACAATGATATCTCCATACCAAGGGTCGAGTGAAGAGATGAGGAATAAGTGTTCGTCGCGAAAAATTTCCTCGTGAACAATATCCTCTCCACAAGGCAGCTCAGAAATTAGCTCGGCAGAAACCATAGATTTCTTGGACTTGTCGGACAAGAACTCGAGATCAAATTATTGTAGAATGACAATCCATCGATTATATTTGCCCCCAATCACTCACCTACTGAGGACAAACTGAAACGGATTGACTGCTGCCAAGACAAAAGTTTTGCGTAGCAGAATATAATGACGGAGCCGCTGGACAGCGTGGACAGCTGCCAAGGCCAACTTCTCAATCGGAGAATAGCGAAGTTCAGGACCTATCAAGCCTCGGCTCAAGTAATAAATCACATGCTCTGTGAGAGCATCGTCTTCCTGAACGAGAACCATACCAATGGTTGATTCTGCTACAGTGAGATATAAAAGGAAGTTCCTACCATAATCCAGTGGACTCAAAAGTGGGGCAGAGACTAATGCCTTTTTCAAAGCATCAAACGATCACTGTGCAAAGTTGTCCCACACAAATGGAACCCCTTTGCGGATCAAACGCATAAACCCTTTGGTGATCTCTGCATAGTTCGCTATAAACCGTCTTAAGAAATTAGCCTTCCCTTGAAGACTTTGAAGTTGTCGAATGGAGGACGGGGGAGGCAATTAGATTATCGCCTCTACCTTATAGGGATCAACCCTAATCCCTTCGTTTGACACGATGAACCCTAACAACCAACCCGACGTAACCGCGAAAATGCACTTGTTGGGATTCAACCGGATTTTATAAAAACGACATCGCTCAAAAACCATTCGAAGGTGATTGGGGTGATCAATTCTTTTTTGAGAACGAGTAGCGAGATCATCCAAGTATGCTTCGATGATATGTTTGATGTCGTGGAAATCATATGACGTGGCCCGTTGGAAAGTGGCTCTAGCATTTTTGAGACCAAACGACATCTTTGTTTATGCAAAGGTACCCTAGGGACATATAAAAGCCGTCTTATTTTGATCTTCAGGACGGATGGAAATTTTATTATAACCAGAAAAACCGTCCATGAAGGAAAAAATCTCATTACCCGCACACTCGTCAATAATCTGATCAATGAATGGCGTGGGGTAATTATCTTTCGGACAAGCTTTGTTTAAGTCCCTAAAGTTGATGCATACTCGGATTGTTCCTTGATTTTTATCTACAGGGACTGGCTTAGAAACCCAATCGGTAAGAGGAACAAGGTATATAAAACCCGCCTTTAGCAGCTTCTCTACTTCAGCTTTAATGGCTGCCGCTTTCCTAGGATTAACCAGTCGAAGTCTTTGACGAATCGACTTAGCGTTTTCATACGTCTTGATCTCATGCTAAACTATAGAAGGATCAATGCCAAGCATTTCCTCATAAGACCAAGCAAATACATCTCCAAATTCCTTGAAAAGGTCGGTGTAAATTTGCACTTCTTCAAGGGAACATTCAATTTCGATGAAGAGATTCTCAATCACGTTAGGGTCCCTAGAGATGTTTATAGATATCATTTCTGAGATCACCGACATATTACCTTCGACACAATAGTGTGCTGGAGCCAAAGGATTCAATATCTTACAAACATCACTAGTGAATAGCTTGGAGAACCTAGCTTCCACTTCCTGCAATGGAGGAAGGAAATATGAACGATGGTGTAAGTCTTCCCAAGGTCGATCTACACCCATCATCACTTCGAGGATTGCTTCTTCAGAA
Organism: Pinus taeda; assembly: GCA_000404065.3. NCBI lineage: Eukaryota > Viridiplantae > Streptophyta > Pinopsida > Pinales > Pinaceae > Pinus > Pinus taeda. Next base: position 25,916 of record APFE030035412.1, on the reverse strand, counting down.
GGTAAAATCGTATCTAAGTAGTCCAAGGCAAAGGTCGAATCAAAGGCCCAAGCCGGGGCCACATAACCCTCAAACTCCTCTTCGGAAGGAGTGGAGTGGTCATTTGCGGAGTTAACGATAGACTGGTATCTAAGCTCAGCCGCAGACATAGGGGATGCCATTCCATTTACCTGTCCTTTAGCTAATGTGGTTATAGGTGAAGGCAAGGTCCAACGGTTTGAAAAATAATGAGTTCGGAAGAACCCTTCTCGAGGAGACTTCTTGGATGATGAAACGACATTGATTCGAGCAATAGGAGAGGGAAACTCAAAGGTACCCATCAATGAGGAATACATCCCAACTCCTAGATTCTCCATAGGCGGGCGAGGGTTATCCACTAAGGGGACAGTAGAGTTAGAAGTTGCTTGAGGATCAACTGGACAATAATCCAATTGATCAAACTTAACGATTTTGCCTTCATGAGGAAAGCAGATGACACAAAATAGAGTCGAAACGACGACATCCATCTCGTATACCCAATTCCTTCCTAAGAAGAGATTATAGTCTAGGTTAGCATCTATGACCTCTACTTCAACATTGGCGACCTTTCCTCCAACACATATAGGAAAGGCCGGGATAATCCCATGCGGCTTGTGAGAATGCCCATCAAACGCAGTCAGAAGGGTAGGTGAAGGAACAGCTGAAGGAGATCCAATGGCCTTCCAGTAAGACATCGACATGATGCACGTGGAAGCTCCTTCATCAACAACGGTGTGAAAAATATTAATCTTTCGGTATGTAGACTTGTTGTGGCCACCAACAACCCCCCTCCTTATGAAGTGTTATTGCTAATACTAAATAAGTGGGGACCCTCAGTAAAAATTAAAAAAAAAAATCAATTAGTGTTATATTTCATTTTAGATGAAACTTACAACATCATGGACTTAGGAAAATACCTTTGAAGAATCTAAAAACCTAAGTTTCATAATGAAGAAAGTAAATTCACTCCTTAAGATATATCGCATCGCTCAAAGAATGATAGGGTACCTTCTAATGAGTTAAAATGATAAAAAAACGCGAGATTGCGACGCGAAACTTCATCGCATCGCATACATTAAAGAAACACTCACATTGAAAAACTTTAAAATCGCCGATATGCGATATTGCATATTGCGCATCGCAAAAATCACATGAATTACACATAAGGATTATAACGATTAAGCGATTTGCGATATTGCGATATTGTGATATTGCGATATTGCAATACTGTGATACTGCGATGTTGCGATATTGCGATACTGCGACCTTGCGATAGAACAACACGATGAAATTGCGATGTTGCGTTACAACGATCTGCAATATCGCAAAGCAAAATCACAGGACCTTTCCATCACAGTTGGTTTTGCCTCATTATTCGAGAAAACTTTTTGTAAGCCAAGAACTGGTCATGCATTTTAATGCGAATTAATGTGTTATTGCCAGCTGTTAATGAAATATGGTGTTGTGTTTTTGGAAGAACTAGTTCACGTAAGGTGGCATGTTTTGCATATCTACGACATTTAAAGTTTTCTTGTCATTATTTTTATCATTACTTCCACCTCAACGAAGGACAAAGCATTATACAAGGCAATATGCAGAAAACTATGAGGAGGAAAGGCAACACTCCAATGTCCATTTCGGAAGGCACACCTAATCCACTTAAGGGAGAGAAAGAGCCGCTGAACTCTTCTGGGGCATCCATCACATATTTCTCAGATACAGCCATGGTTGAATGGGTACTGAACGATGCTGATAACAGAAATAGAAAGTTCAATGCTCAGGGTCAGGAACTCATGGAATCACTATTTTTACAAATTTTGAGCTTTATACCCAATGAGAGAAAAAGGCGCAAGAAGCGAAAAATGCATCAGGGAAGCCCAGATCAAGAAACAGAGGTAGTTTTCGATGCACTATTAGCGATTAGCGCTTAGCGCTAATCGCGCATCGCTGAGAAAACTTGCTCGAAAAGGAAGGCTCCTAATTACTCAATCACTTGCAAGCCTCGAAAATTGCAAGAAAGCAGCGATAGAAACAAACTGGAATTAGAAAACTAAAGGAAAAGTAGAAGCAGTCCAAGGGTTAACCAAGTTGAAATGGGATTTTTACCAGGTATACATGGTAATGCCACATAGTCATTGGATGAATCTCAAGTATATCATCAATTTTACTGAGAAGATAATGCCAGCTCTTGTTTGCTTAACTCAACCAAAGACGGAATACAGTCAACCGACTCAACTCAGGAAAATACTGAATGCTTGCGACGTTAAGGAGCAAATTTAGAAATAGTTAGATATTAGATTTAATTTTAGAAATAGTTTTGCTTAGAAAGAGGACGGTCATTTAAACTGAATCCTCAATTTCTATAAATAAGTTACTTAGTTAGTAGTATCTAAACCCTTCTCATGCATTTAGAGAAGGGTCCAGAAATTTATCAAAAACATGTCCTCAGAACATGCACTTTTGCACCCTCAGAGGAGGTTTTGGTGAATGAATGGAATAGGGTTTATTTGATATTTGCATTTGATATCTGCTACTGATGTTGCACTTCTGTACTCTTAGTGGATGTTAAATCAAGGAGAGATAAACCAATTGTCGCTTGAAGCTCATGAGTAGGAATAGTTATAAATGGTACTTTTATCTCTTAACCATTTCTCCTTATGCGTTAAAGTGATATTCAGTTTTCAATTGTTTATATATTACATCATGGATGCCTGAGTTATCATTTGGCACTTTTGTACGGTGATAACTATTTCTTTATGTTTAGTGTATGAATAGCTCATTTATGCGATAAGTTTTCACAACTGTTTCGTCTAACTTCTTATACGAAGTAGTTCATCTTTATTGAATTCTTTTCTTATAATAGCTGAATGATCTTTATTACCAGTTATTGTTTGAAATCTTTTTAGATCGCATAAAAGAAAGATCACACCCCGGGTTAGCATAAATTTTGATGTTTTTCTGTTTATTAGAATACAACAACATAGCATTAGAATAGAGTTAGGATAGAAGTATTCCATTTAGAACAGAAATACCCATCTTTCTCACACACACACTGAATTGGGAAATTGGTCCCATATCCCCAGTCAAACCTGCTATACCAAACGGATAAGGAGCTGCCAACCAAGGTCCAGACCGGGCGGGTATCCCCCTTGTTGTTGACCCGATTTTCGGGGCCTTCAACAAGAGTTTATCTGGAAAGCCATGTGATGAGGGAGTCGCTTTTTGACATTTAACATATCAAATGTGAGCACTAAAGAGTTGGTTGGATCAACTACCCCAATTGCCGAGATTAAAGCACTTCGCTGAGCCGGACACGACTGGAGAACCTGTAAAGCGGACATGGCGCATGGACTCTAGGCTAGATCCTCCACAATAGAATAATTTTGGGCGGCCCTAGCATTAGGATTGATAGTCGCGCATTTAGCGAAACCTTTCGGTATCCGTGGTATAGTCTCAACAGGGGAGGGGGTCGCTCAATATGAAGGTCGGTATTTCCGGCAGCAGTTTTGTCCTTGGAATTTTTGGCTTCACCATAATTGCGTGACCGAGTAGCCACATGTACATTAGAACCCATCATGAAAATGTTCGATGATTTTTCCCCTTCCTGGCTGCCCCCTGAGGAGGTACCAGGATTTGAACTCGCGCCAGCAAGCAATTGCTGCCCTTGGGGAAAAGGGTTGGTTAACACAACTTAAGAACTAGAAGCCCCTTGCTACCCTAAAAAGCACTGAGCGTGCTGAATCTTCGGGCAAAGATGAGCTAAATGGTCTCTACTACAAAACTTGCATGGAAACTTGACCTTCTTTCTAGACTAATTTCTACCCCCACCAGCATTATTGCCGGATTTATTTGTGTCAGCCTTCCCATCCTGATTCTTTTTCTTACCTCATCCTTTCTTTTTCCCATTGGAGTTTTGATTTCCTTTGGGGTTATCAGATTGGATGGCATTAATCGAAGAGGGTTGGGAAGACGAAGTAGTAGACGATGTGACTTGGTTGTTTGAAGCAGTTTTAATGACAACTGCTGCAATTGGCTCAACAAGTTCACCACATTCGTGTCTACCGATCCAACGATACCATCCCCATGGGGACCTGGCTTCGACTTGCCTATGTCAACCTTCGACCCAGGAGCATCTGGAAAGTATTTTTGTAGGATCCCAGACTGAGAGTAAATCAATTCTAATTGCTGGGCCCTAAAAATAGCTTGCTCCTCGGAGTAAACCTCGGACATCGAGACATCCTTAGAGATATAAGGTTGTAAAGATTTCAAAAACCATTTGAGACAGTACTCTAGAGGGATTTCATCTTTAGTGAGCCTCTTCCTCCATCTCCATTCCTGAATATGGTCAGAAATGTGAGTTGCCGTGTCCTGATGAAAATTGGCCAGAAGTTCAGTTCCGGCATCATAACGGACGAGAAACTAGAAATGATTTAAGAAAATATTAGCTAAGTCAGAAAAAGATGTAAAGATGCCCCCCTGGCAACTCTATATACCATTTGGCTGCATTACTAGTGAAGGTGCACTGAAAAAGTCTCAACCTAACTGAATCATCAATAAGGGAGTTCGACGAGCACCACAAATGGAATGTGGTCACATGGTCACCTAGGTCTTCACCGCTCTTCCCTTCGAATTTTGGAATGTTCGAAGGGAGTTTGGTTGGGACCGGAGGCCAGGCCGGATTATATTTGATTGGATCGTTTGTTAACTTTGTGAGGTCTGGCAAGTTCAAAGTTGCCAGAAATGGAAGCCTAGGAGGACCTTGGGGGTTCCACCTAGACTGGGCAGAACTCACAAAGTTCTGAAAAGATTGGCCTAGATTTTGGAAGGCACCAGGCTACCTGAAGTAACTATAGAACCAGCTGAACCAAAAGGCATGCATTGTGATCCAGCATAACTCGGAGTTTGACCAACTCCGGCCGCAAAACCTCCATAACCAGCGAAGCTTCCTCCTAAAGGATTATAAGGAGAAGACAACCCCTGATAAGGATCCCAAGTAGAGGTTAGGGGAGGAATACTTCGAAAGGAACTAACCGTGGAGTATGGCATATTCCCTTGTTGGCCGAGAAACGAATTCCCAGTTCCCATACTACTAACCGCAGGGTTAGCCCAACCTTGAAAAGGATTCCTACCTTGTCCTAAAGAAGAGAAAGGCATAGATCCAATTGTTGGGTTGGAATGTGGTATATGGCCACTTCCGAAAGGAAAACCCTGGAATGAAGCCAATCCACCCATCATGGATGTGGCGGCACTAAACGGAACTGACGGAATACCCTGTGAATGGGTGCCAAATGGGAAAAATCCAGAACTAAAAGCATTGGTTTGGGAGTTTCCACTCGTAGAAGGAATGGAGGTAGTCCCAACTAAAGATGTGCTAGCAAAAGACCCGAATAAAGAAGTGGAGGGGATGGAAATAGTTCCTCCCCCTTGTACAGATATTGGAGTCTGCACAGTTGTAGCACTTGTAGTAGAAGCCATGCTTCTAGTGGTGGTCATAGATGGTAAGTGTGTAATGTGACCTAGACTTGATGGCCAATACGTTGGAGACCCAACATATTGTAATACTTCTGGATGAATAGGAGGTAGGGGAGAATTTGGAGATGCTAACAACTCTGAGAGTTCTTCTACCTCTACGTTATCTTGCATCCGAAAGAGAACTCGAGAAAGTACTGGAGTATTTCTCTCTTGTCCTGTGGAAGTACCAGGTCTATCTTGAACACTGATGCCCCCAAGGGGAGGATCAATCCCTGATGCGTCAGCTGCCACGGGACGAAATCCACCGACAGTATTACCTCTGTGCCTTCTAGGTGAAGGCTCTAAATTTGGTGGTGAAAGACCACGAAGTCTTCGAGACTGTCTAGGCGATCGGTCAACCACTTTGAATTTTTTGTTAAGATCTAACTAAAGACTCAAAAAATTGAAAGCTAGGCCAACTAGGAGCACATAGCACACACTATAAAGTCCCTAAAGATATCAGCCAGTCAAACAACTTCCAAGTATTTCCGCTCTGGGTGATTAGGACCGGACACCAAAATACGAGAAAGTGAAGTAAGGGGCCTTCCGATGATAGTCTGGGATAATGACAACCCAGTCCTATCAGTGAAGGTAACAGAGGAAGTTACGCTGACCTCCTAACAACAGCCTGCGCCGGTGCAAGCCCCCAGGCTTCGCAAGGGTGCCCTCTAGTAGTATCGTTGAGAGTGATACAACATCGACCTCAGGTGCCACGGGATTCCCCTTCGCAGCCACCTATGTAGATCCCTAGGAGTATCAACTAAGGTTACGAACTCTTATCAGAAGCCAGGCGGAACAGTCGTGAGGTAAATTTGGACAAGTAGGAGAGGGGGTATCTCTCTTTCTTGTCTTTATAGACCCTCGTGCTTAACTCCTAGATCCGGAGCTTTCCTAGTCTTCCTAACGCTATTGGATTTTCACTCACTATTCAGACTCCTATGTTTGATAGTTTAAAATGGCCTTGGAGAGTTAACTCTCCACTCACCTAATCCAAGGCCCTAAAATATCCTAAAACTTGTTGATGTATCTAACTCGACAAATATAAATTTCTAGTATATTTTAAATTAGCGCTTGATTTTAATGGGCTGTTATTTAAGTCAAGGGATAAACGGAAGTGAAACTAGTGGTGTCTTGATGCAAAAGAAATTACTAAAAACCAAACTACATGCAAATGCAGTTGTTTTCGGTTTTCGATGAAAAGAAATTTCTACAGGGTTCAGAGGAACTTCAAATAAAGGTACAACTTTTTCTTTTCTTTTCTTCAAACTTCACACTCATAAAAGCTAACAAAACTATAAATGCCTAGAAAAATGCACAAACTAATCCTAATGCAACAAGTACATGCCGATGCAAAATTCAAAACTACTCTTAAATCAAAAGATGAAAGTTGCTTATTTATCGATTTTAGATTTGCCACTTAAATGTTTAGATGGAATATAAGCTTTTGTTGCTTATTTCATCTAAGCACTAAAAGCAAGATGAAGACAGACAAATAGGCACTTTCACTCAACAAAAAGGAAAACTCAATCAAAACAAAGTCCAAGAAAGCAAAACAAAGTTTCAAGAAGTTTCCTTCAAAAGCAACTCAAAAACGACTTTTCAAAAACGCTCTAACAAGATTGAAACTTGATGACCGAAAAATAGGCAATGAAGCACTTTGCGAGTTTGCGACAGAAAAAAAGTGGGAACTCAACAAAAATGGTGCTTTGAAATGCTCTTAACAATCAACAAGCAGCGAGACGAGCTTGGCAATGGAAACCAAAAGATTGAAAAGACAACTTTCAAGAAAGCATGAACAAACGACTTTCATAAAACAAGAAAAGTAGATGGTCATAAAAATAGTTCAAACATGCAAACCAAAAAGTCATTAAAACAAAACTCAACACAGAGATCGAAATAAATCTTTCTGCCCTGAATACACAGAGCAGTCAAGATTCCTTGCGAGAAACCTTGTTTGCTTAAGCAAAAATAGATGACGTTTGCAAGAAAAATGAACAAGACCAACCTTTTCAAAATCAGAGAGAATTTTAAACAGGACGCTTGCTGTAAAACTAAAGCCTGTGACAAAACAGTGATTGTTCCAAACTGAATCAGACTAGCATACTATCTTCCAGAAATAAACAATTTTTAAAAATTTTGAAAATTAAAGATATACGCGACTGTGGTTGCACACAGATGTGTGTATACGCGACAAGGCTTAAGGAAACATGCGTATACGCAGGTTCACTTAAGGAAAGATGCATATATATGCTTTTGTAAACAGAGGAAACAACGTATAAAAAAGCTTCCAAGAAAAACAAAAAACAGTATGGGAAAAACTGATCAAAGCTCACAATTCAGGCACTGACTACACAGCAACAGAAGATAAACAGACAGCTGAGCCCTGATTGGCTTGAATTCACCCAAACCAGGAACACCAATAGTGTTGTCCCCAGTGGAGTCACCAATTTTGTTGTGGGATAAACTCCCCTAGGGTCTTGGGTGAATACCCTAGTAGACTGGAGGTTATCTATGCAAAGAAACACACATTCCATACAGTCATAATGCTACTATAAGCAAACTCTACGATAAGGGGCGTACCTGAGGTCCTACGTTTGAGAAGAGCCTTCCAGGGTCCAAACCCTTCTTGGAGTTCCTTTTTCTCCTTTGACCTGCAAAACAATCAATTCAAGAAAGTACACAGTATATGGACTAAACATCATAAAGAAACCATCTTCATATTATAAGGAAAGGTAGTTAGTTATGCAATTAAACAACCGTTCACATATGAATCATAATATGAATATCATAACATGAAGAAGATCTATATCAGGAACAAAGACATGAGTTTCTTTTAGTATAGACAAATAAAGTACAGAAAATGATTAATTTCACCTGATTCATCCTTTCGCAGGCTCCAAGCGGAACCGTCTCCCGGATTCATCCAGTCTCAAGCCTTTAAAAAACTCCTTCCATGACTTCATAATCTCTCAAGTAGTATGAAATCATCAACACACAAAAGGAAACAAGGGTTTCTTGTGGAATGGGGGAAGTGCAGGAGGCACAAGGATCTTCAGACCTGGTTAGGGAAATCTCAGCATAGCAATCTTTCTCTCTCTTCTCTCCTTCCTTTGGCCTTCCCATAGAAGCCTTTTTATACTTCTCCCAAAGTAGTTTTTTAGTTGGGAATTCGTTGGGAACAGTTGGGCCACAGGCACTAACAGGTAATCAACAGGTAAAACCCGTGATCTCTGCCCGAAATTAAGGAGATTATTATTTTTAAGTGTCTTTAAACATACACGCGGGTTGGGTATACACAGACCCGCGTATACACGCGTTTAGCTCAGGGAAATGTCACGTATTGGGAATAAAACACTATTTTTTAAATTTGGGACTAGGTCTGGAAGGAGGGGTTGCCCTAGGCCATGAGTGCAGCATCACAAACCTCAAGAGTGAGATTTGGAGCTATAAGAGGCTAGGCTACATATATTATGTTTACAGACAACAGACTTATTCTCTATTTTGGCTGCATTATAGGGCACATCATTATGATCGAAAAGCCTCTCTAGAGGCACCAATCCTTTTGGTAGCTGGATGATGCTTCTTTGGCTGATTACACTTTTCAGCTTGGACTGGCCGCATTCTTCCATGGTTCCGTTTTCCTGATCGATGCATGTTTAAGAAAATCCCCCAACGACTTGCAAAAACTTATTAATTTCCTCATCGCCTTCAAAAACCTTCCAATATTTGACATTGTTAGGCAGAGATGGTCTGTATTTTACCTGAACTTCATATGTCAATTAGGAGGCAAAGGATGAATAAACATGCTAGCAGAGACAACAAGGGAGTCGACAAGCTGGTTCTTCATTCTTGGAATATAAGAAATGTTGAAATTATTGAAAGAGTCCTTGAGCCTCCATACCTCATCTCTGTATGCCTTCAACCTTGGATGCATAGCTTGGAAAGTTTTATTTACATACTGAATAATGAGGTCTACATCTCCAAACACTTTCAGGCCTTTGCTACCCATTTCTTTAGCAGCGCTCAAGCCTAGAATCAAAGCTTCGTACTCTATGATGTTGTTTGTGACCTGAAAGGTCAATTTGAAAGATAAATGAATGTGTTCCTATGTTGAGGACACAAGAACTACACCTACCCCTGCAGCTTCTTTAGAGCAAGCCCCATCGAAAAACATACCCTAGATCTGTGGGTTTTCTTCCTTTGCGATTTGGCAAACTAGTTTCTTGAGCTGCATGGAGGCCAACTGAGATTCTTCAATATGAATAATACATGCTCCAAAATTAGTGTCAATAGTGTAAATGGGATGATTATGGGATTCTTCTCATTGTTGATGATATAAGCCAACTGCACCTCTCTGTATAATCTCTTGCTCTCACCTCCAAAAACTAGGACAGTAGCATAAGACAAATCATTTTGTAAAGATCCACCTAGTGTCTTGATCCAACCTCTGGAAAGTAACATACTGAACTTGGGGGGTACATCTTCCACCATAATATCCATCATCATGCTTTTCATAGGCAATTGAGACAAAGTGATGGCTAGGTCCTTGATTAATCCCATACATTTCACTTTTCTAGAGTCAAAAGAGAATAGGTCATGATAAGGCTTTGTGATGTCAAGACCCAACTCATCCATGACATCCTTGGGCATTAGATTATGGCTGGCTCCAGTTTCCAGAAGGCAGTTGTGAAGGATTCTATCATGAATAATTAGAGAGACATAGAATGATGAGGATCGGTCTTCACAATTTTCAATCATTGGGCTGAGAATAACAACTAGCTTGTCATCTTGCAGATTTACATAGTCAGTGAAGGCTTGGATGGCTTTAGGCTCAAGGGCCTTGAGGATGGATCTTTTGAAGGACTCATTCTTCACTAGTTCAATCAGAGGCATAGGTATTGTTAGCTTCTAAATTTCTGATTGAAAACTGAAAGGAGAAGGAGATTTGTCAAGGCCTCTTACCTCATGAGCTGGAGCTTTGAGGATGATGGGATCAACTGCTAGTTATTTTTGCTTATTAGCTTGCTATACTACAGTGAAAATAGCTCTTTGAACAAGAGTTTCCTTGGAATTATATATCTTCGACCTCAAATTATATCTTTGTTGATTTACAGTTATTATAATAGCTTCACCATCCCATTCTTGGCTGATTTGGTCATTGCATAATGACTTTTCATAGGCAGCTGAGGTCAAAAAGGAAGCATTTCCTTTGTCTTCTAGACAATGGATCTCATCCTCTTCTTCAAACTAATCTTCTTCCATGATTGTATTTTGAAAAGGAGCCCTCACCCTTTGGTCTTCATTTGCATCTTTGTTTCTTTGCAAAATCTGTAACTTCTCATTAGCTCTTCTATATGGATTTGGATTTGTATTTCTAGGAGCAAAGGTATTAGACACTTTTCCTTTCCCTGGGTGCTTCTCAACCTTTAATTTGGAGATTTCGGAGGCTAATGACTCGATCATTTTGGTCATTTTATCTATCTTAGGATTAGAGGATGATGAAGACTCGCCCCTCTGTCTTCTTCTATTAACATTTCCCTTGAGCTTCTTTGCAGCCATGATGTTTGATTCCACTTCCAAGGCTGCATCCTGCATGTCAGCTAAAGTAGCACATTGCCTCTCTCTCAATAGTAGGCAGAAGTCAGAGTCAAAAGCACTGGCGTAGGTGAGTTTAGTAGAGGTAGTAGTGGGTTTTACTTCAGCTAGTATCTTGCTGTACATATGGTTAAACTTCTTATTAAAATCAGACATCAACTCACCATTTTCTCTCTTTATGTTTCCAAACTCAGTGTGGTAGTAGAGGAGGTCATTTTAGTCCCCCCAATGCTTTAGAAATGCATCATCTAAAGCTTCAATATCTGCTATAGATCTTGGGGTTAGTTCTCTAAACCATTTTCTAGCCTTTCCATCTAGGCTTTGGACAAAGACTCTCATCCACACATCATCCTCACTAATGTCTAGATTATCAGCATAGCTATAGAATGACTCAATATGTTCTTCACCAGTAAGACCTTCAGTGCTAGTGAATTTAGGCCTATATTTTTGATATTCTCCAGTAGGCATGGCATTTAAAGGAGTGGGCAGTATTAGAGGCCCATACCTAGCGGCTATGATTCTTTCCATTTTGGTAGGTGCTTGTGGACCTACCATAGCTATGGTAGCCAAAAGAGTACTGGCAGTCTGAATGATAAAGGGCTGAGGGGTGACTGACAGGACTAAAGGAGTCTGATGGATAGGAGGTGACGTTTCCTTAGGGCTTAAAGCAAAAGGAGAACCTAAAAAATAAGGAGCTTTATGAATCTTTGAGAGTTTTTCTTCACTCCTAGTATTAGATGCTGTACTCTCAACATGTATTTGTTATATTACAAGCCTTTCTTGAAGAGATATAGAATATGGTTTAGGTTTACCTAAAACTATTGTTCCTTTCTGCAATGCCTTTCTCTCTTTGATGATTTTTTCAGGATCAGGCACTGGGTCAGCTTATAGCTTTTGAGGATTTCTCTGAGGATGCCTCACAAATGAGCCAAAAATATGAAGTGGAGTTGCCAAGAGGTTTAGCCTCCAGTAGAGTCACCAGATAGATGATTACAGCCAAAAGAAAATGCCCAGACTTTGTTTATCATCAAAGCTGGATCTATGTCGTTTCCCGCGAAAGTTGAGCTTCAGTTTCCTCTCCCTGGCAACAACACCAATTATGTTAGCACTCCAGGAAACTCTCCTAGGTTGCAACTCGGAGATGCCTGGTAACATATAATCTTCAATGTTGTTCTTTGAACTACTGGAATGAATTATGGTTTGGATCAAGTCAGATAATCATTTTATCTCTATTCTCACTCAAGACATGCATGGACACCCTCAACAACACAAGGATTTAGACCACTAATGCTCAATAGTTTGTATATTTAATGGATAAATGGAGAATACTAATTGTATCAATAGATTGCATATATAAACATAAAAGAATGACTAGCTATACGTAGCAAAAGAGAATACTGACTGTATTGGTAGATGCATATATGACCACATATGAATGGTTAGCTACAGGCAACAAAGAAGCTCGCAAATCTAAGTTATCAAATCAGAGATAATATGACAATTATCTGGCCTTAAACACAAACGAAACATGAACAAACTGTTCAAGTGAAAGCATAGGAAAATAAAGAAAATGGGTATTGAACATGTAATAGCAAAAGGAGATTGTATTGCTAGAATAAAGATGAGGAGCTTGAAGGAACAGAGGAGGAATAATCTCCAGAAATTTAACCCTTGTTACCTCTTACTAACAACTATCTATAGCTTGTTTACAATGATCCTGAGCCTTTTGAGGCTTCAGGGATCTTAATCTATCCTTCCGTCTCTTCAACTGATTGATTCCCTCAATAGGTAACATGGCTCGGAGTTTTATTCTTGTGATAGAAGACTAACCATATTAAGATATTTTGGGCAGCTTCCTGTGACACTTGGGAGCTCTCTCGTGCTAGAGATGCCCCATAATGTTTGTTAGGATGGTTGTTGTGCTGTCTGTGCTATTGGCGCTCCCTGATTTTGTTTGATTTCGCTGTGTGGTGCGTTGTGGCTCCATGACCACTTTGTCATGGATTCGTCCCTTGCTCTTGGTGAAATGGATCTTCGGGCCTAAGAAATCTCTTTAAAATGTGGATAGTGACTTCTTTCTATTATGAACAGAAAGCACATCAATTCTGAGAATTCCCGCCCCTTACTATTCATTCCGGACTTCAAAAGTCTTAAAATATGATTTAATTATCCATTGGATCCGGCATTGTCACCATCGCAAGTCGCATTTGGCGTGGCCTGTGTATTTTGTAAATACATAAAAAACTGTGAAAAAAATTGAAAATGGGCTTTATGCGGATTTCAAATGTGATATATTTTAATTCTGGAAACCCATTGGGTCTGGGTTCCATCGCTACTGCACTGCCTCAAGCTTCCTTCGTGTTTATAACAATGAAAATACACAAAAATAATTGAAAAATGGATTTCCCCAGACTTGAACTATTATAATATATCGTTTTAGAACCCATCGGGTTCGGGGTTTTATCGCTATCGACACTGTCTTGGTTCCCTTTATATTTTCATTATATAACGAAAATACATAAAAAAAAACAATGAAAACTGCATGGGCATGGATCTCAAAATATATGAATTCTCATATATGCTGCTGTTGGGTTCGGATATTAGGTCACCCATTTGTATGTGCATAGGCCTCGCCCCTAAGTATAGTGCCGATGTGATACAACGATGCGATGCGATCGCAATCGCTCATCACTCAATGCCTGTGCCCCTTTCTCTCTCTCTCTCTCTCTCTCTCTCTCTCTCTCTATTATATATATATATATATATATATATAATATATATATATATATATATATATTATATATATATATATATATATATATATAACCTATGCCTCCTGTCGATGTAACCCACCGAGCCGATCATCAGTGATCGTTGATTGGCGGTGTCATGCATTTGCCCTTATACTATCCCCTCTGGCTAGCCAATATGTGATTTGGCGCTTAGATCTAGGCCGTTGATCGGCCAGATCTAACGGCTGCTGTGCAATGCCCACATTAAGCCTGCAATAATGATTTTTCATGGTTTTAGAGTGATTTGAGCCTCCCGATAGTGTATTCCCTCCTTTCCAAGGGCTTTCCTCCTGCGACCATTTTGACTTTGGACGATCCTTAAGATGATTTCGAAGACTTTTGGAGCATGCTTGGATCCTTTGGCGTGATTTTTAAGAAAATTTGGAGACTTCAAGAGTGTTAATGGATCCATTTGTGGGCCTTTTGCCAGCTAAGCTAACATGGATTCCTAGAGTTTTACAGGAGTTTGCAATTTGCATAGAGAAATATAGCATCTATAATTTTGGCAGGTTCATTATCATATTTCTATTTTATACTTTGATGGAATTAGTTTTATATTTTTAGAAGGAGAGAATGGATTTAATTATATACTTTGAGGAGATGTAGATATAGTATGACTAAAAGAGTTTGTGTAAGATTAAAGATTGAATGCAATATTTTTAACATTAGCAGAAATTATATTTCTATTACAACTAAAATGTTTTATGTCACATTAAGATTGAAGGGAATATTTTTTTACTTTAGGAAAATTTACTTCTATTTAGATTAAAGGAATGTATTTATGTTTGGACTCATGGATTTATCATAAAATTTGGAGAACAATAGAAATCCCAAAAAATAAAATTACAAGATTTAGTTAATAATCAAATAAGAATTCTATTTTTTTTTTTGCATTCCTCTTCAGACTTGAGTGAAACTTAAAAAATATAAAATAAAATGAATAACATACAAATGGCTAACATCTTGAAAAAACCTCATATTTGAAGGCAATGTAACAAAGTGATTTAAACCTATAATGCATGCATCCATAGAGCTACAAATTCTTTGTGTCACGTGTTTTTACTGAGTGGTTCTCTTTGTCGAATCATGTAGGAAAATTACCCAGGGTTTCGATATTGGTGGTGGAAATTAGGGTTTACTTTAATCTAACTAAATGCGGTGTAGTAATCCTCTGCACATAATTATGATTTTGACTTTTAATCTTTTGTTGTGATGCAGGGGCATCCTTGGCCTCGGGCAATCCTCATCAACCAAAACAAGTTTTTGTTTGAGTTGGTAACATAGGAAAATAAGTGCCCCTAATTTCATGTATTTTGAGTTGTAGATACTCCTATTATGTTAGCTGTTGATAAATCTAGTTGCTAGTTTCTACTACTTCGATAGCAATGTTTTATGAAAGTGATGATTACTTTTGAGTTGTTGACACTCCTAGTGTAAATGCTTCCTCTCACATTTACCCACTTTTGCAAACTCTTCAGGGAAAACATGAGTTGAGTGTCAATATGATGTGAACTGACCTCCAAGTTCCAGTTATGGAAGTGGGGCTGACTAACCAATAACTTACAAGCATCCCTCATGGATTACAAACCACTCAAGAGTCTTCAAACAACCCCAGGTGATCAATCCTTGAGTTGGAACTCTTTTTCACTAGGTTTATCCTCCAACCACACCCATAAGACTGTATGCATGCAATTATGGGCTCCAACCACACCCATAAGCCTATATGCATGTAGTTATAATCCAAAATTTTCAATTACGTGCATGTGGTCGTGATATCTATGCCATTTTTTCAGGAAAACCTCCATACCACTGCCCAAAACTTCCTGTAACTTCCCATAATTATGACTAATATGAAAAAAAGCTAAACATTCAAACTTGAACAAGATCTTGACCAACACATGCCTAGTACACAATAGACATTTCATCAAACATATGGAAAACATAAAAAGCTATAGGCCAGGAATGCATATTTGATCATTAACTTATGAATTTCATCTTAGAATCACCAAGAAGGCTCTGAGCCCCCTCTAACTAGTTGCAACAACACTTTTTATTCCATGCATTCATGAACCATCTAGTAAAATAACAAATCATGAACAAGATCCATCGCTAGGGCACATCATATAACTAGGTATATAACCAGAATAGAGGCCATAACAAATCACCATAATGTTAACATGATAACCAATACAAGGGCTCATAGATCACAATAGGAAAATAACTCTTATTAACATATGGAATTTCAAACCAAGTTAGAGGCTTCCACGTACCACCCGAACATAGATTGGGCTGAACTAAATCTCCCTTTCAACCAATCATTGTCACACCATGTTCCAAGCATGAATGTGGGATCATATGGGTTAAACCAAAATAGAACCAATTAGGGCTTCTTGATGCCACACCACCTCAACCCTCAACCACAGTGATTTCACCTAATCAGTCCATAAATCATTATTACGAACTTCATTGGTCTCTATCCAAGTTGTTTAGGGCTCCAGGAACTATTAAATCAACCCACAACCTCTAGGCAACTCAAGTTGTTTTAGGGCTCCAGAGTGTTTGTCCCTCTGGGGAACCCTAGTTTTTTAAGAGATCTAGAGCATTTGTTCCAACCCATAGCCATAAGAAACCTGAGAACCAATCAAAAACCAAATGGGGAACCCACTACACCATGGCTATCCAGGAAATGGCAAGGCAAGTCTGAAACCACTATCAATCCAGGAAATTATCCATGCCAATGACAACACATAACCAATAAATCACATGCATATATCATGCATCCAAAAACCATAAAGGAGATCATACATGCAACCTATTACTTTTAAATTAAGCATGTTGTAGTTGTTGATTCAACTGTCTCCTTGTGCTTCCTTGATTTCCTTTGCTTGTTTTCTCCAAATCCAAGTGAATTCTAGAATGCTCCAAGAATTCTCTAAGTGTGCAAGAGTACGAGAGAATGAGAGTGTGAAAGGAGAGAACCAAAAACTAATTAACAAAATCTAAGCCAAAAGTTGAGAATTGTTTCTTTGATTCCTTTTTATTATTGATGTCTCCTTTTTCTTCATTTTCCTTCATTTTGCCTCTAATTTCCCTTGTATGCAAATTTGTGTCTCTTCACCTTCATTTTCTCCCATTTTCCATTATTTTCTTAATTAAATGAAATTTATTTCCTCTTTTCCTTTGCCATTAATATATCATGAGCAATTCCCACTTTAATTTTTACCCACCATTCATATTGGAATATGTGTCCTATGACCTTGGTCTTATTTTATTTACATGGAAAATCAACTCGAGATTGTTACAAACCCCTCCCACTTGGGGGAACATCGTCCTTGGTGTTAAATAATTCTTATGACCAGAAAAAGCTATTGCCCATCGAGCTTTATGATGCAACTCGATGCAACAATTTCATACCAAATTGTTGAAATCGTGAACACCATACTGCTTATTGGAGCTTTATAACACAACTCATTGTAGTATTGACAATACAAACATGTATATATAAATATAAACCAAAACAAATATATCAAAAATATCTGCCCAACCAGCAAATAAAGAAGGATACAATGCCTGCATCTGATTAGACATCTCCCATGTAGCTTCATCGGGGCCAAAGTGCCTCCACTGCACTTTAAATTGCTCGATTTCTCAGTTCTGGAGCATTAGTTGTTTCCACTACAAAATGCACTATGGATCTGGTCAAAACACTCCCTATAGTTCCACCTACAATACATGCCAATGAATCACATGATCAACATCCTACACAAATCTTTTAAGCAATGAAACATGGAAAAAAACATGGACTTTCACTGTTGGCAGTAGTGTAAGTCGGTAGGCCACTGGTCCAATTCTCTCAAGGATCTCAATACTGAAGTGCCAAATTGGCACATGATATAATCTTCAAGGGGATCTTCTTGGACTTGAAGCACAAGTATACATGCTCCCCAACCTTAAAATCCTTGAATGATCTATGTTGATATGCATAACTCTTTTGTTTTTCATGTGTTCCCTTTAAATTCCTCTTAATAACCTATATCTCCTGCTCCATCTCAGCCAACATATCCGCTCCAATCAACACCTTGTTCACTAGATCACTCCAGCTAATAGGAGTATTACAATTCTGCCCATAAAGAGCCTCAAATGGACTCATCCTCAAGGATTCCTTATACCTATTATTATATGCAAACTCCACCAGTGAAAGATACTCCTCCCACTTCCTCTATTGATGCATGACATACATCCTCAACACATCCTCAAGAATTATGTTAACCCTTTTCATTTTTCCATCTGCCTATGAATTATAAATTGTATTGAAGGCTAAATCTGTCCCCAAACCTACAAACAACTCCTTCCAAAACCTGGAAGTGAACTTGACATCTTTGTCTGATATAATCGTCTTAGGAACACCATGAACCTCACTATCTCCTTGATGAAGATCTAAGCTACCTCACTAGCTGAATTAGTATACTTCACTGCAATGAAGTGAGTTACCTTTCTCAACCTCTCAACCACAACCATGATGGAATCATGCTAATTCATTGTCTCGACAAACCTATAATGAATTCCATGGAAATGACCTCCCATTTCCATTATGGAATTAAGAATAGGCTACAACATACCAACTAGATTCTTACACTCTACTTTCACCTGTTGATAGTCTAAACATTTCACAACAAACTCAACCACCTCTTTCTTCAAGTTCGACCAATGGCAGAACTTCTTAATATCTATCAAAGTCTTCTGATATCCCAACTGGCATGAATACAACTTTACATGAAACTCCCTC
Organism: Pinus taeda; assembly: GCA_000404065.3. Classification (NCBI taxonomy): domain Eukaryota; kingdom Viridiplantae; phylum Streptophyta; class Pinopsida; order Pinales; family Pinaceae; genus Pinus; species Pinus taeda. The sequence goes on along the minus strand of APFE030035412.1, from coordinate 7,214 downwards.
ATGATAAGCTTCTTGAGCTCACTACTATCTGGAACATAAATCCTATTCCTGAAACTCACTAAGCCATCTACTGTGAGGTGATACTCCTTGTCCCTATCACCTTCACCCTATTGGTACAATCTCTAATTTAGTGATTGGTACCTATCATCATGTTTCCCTGCATGCAAGATTTATTCCTACAAATCTATCCCATAAGAGCTCACAAGTGAAATATAATTCAACTGCACTTTTCTACTAAGATAATTTGCAACCCTGTCCTCCTTTCCCTTGATGTACTTGATCTCAAAGTCAAACTCACTGAGGGTATCCAACCATCTAGCTTTCCTGACATTCAAATTGGGTTGGTCAAACAAGTACCTCATACAATTACAATCACTCATTAAAACAAACCTCCTACCAAGAAGATAATGTTTCCACATCTTCAATGCATGAATGCTAGCTACTAACTCAAGATCATGAGTCACATAGTTCCGCTCGTGCTCATTCAACTTCCTTGACTCACAACATATCACCTACCCTTTATCCATCAGTACTCCACCAAGTTCTTCCTTGCAAGCATTTGTACATACCACAAACTCTTTATCAAGATATGTAATCTTCAAGACTAGAGAATTTGTAAGCAAATGCTTCAATTGCTCAAAACTAGCTAGACACTCTTCAGTCCATTCAATCTTATTCCCGTTCCTTTGCAAATATGTAATAGGATAGCTAATTCATGAAAAATTCCTAATGAACTTCCTATAATAACTTGCTAGTCCCATCAATGATCTGACCTCATCCACATTCTTAGGATTTGACCACTCCATGATTGAATTAATATCTTTTGGGAATATTGTTATTCCCTCCTTGGAAACAACATGTCCCAAGTAGTGAATCTGAGACTAAAATAAATTGCATTTGTTGAGCTTGGCATCCAACTAATGCTCCCTCAACAATTTCAAACCTATTAAGGAATTTAGGCTTCTGTGATCCATAACATTGTTTAGAGAAATTTTCGGCGAAATCACATAGATACTCTTTTGTCGACGCGTTTCGAACCAACCAGTGTGGTTCATCGTCAGGACAAGTTGCAGAACCAATCCAGCATAGCTTGTTAAATAGTATGTGCAGAGACTCCAACGGCTATATTTCCAACGGCTAATTTTGACCTAATGACCCGAGTCAAACCAAAATATTCTAGATATATTTAATTACTATAATTCCTAGAAATTAGTTAAAATAGATAAATAAAATTATTTATTTGTTAATTTAACTAAATATACATGTATATATATGTAATTAATTTACACTAAATTAATATTCTTGGTACAATATATATTTATTTAATAATAATCATATTTATCATTAAATCTAATGGTCCATTAAATTAACCAATTATATCTTTTATCAAGATATATATTTATTAAATAATCAATATTTATTAATAATTTATTATTCCAATGATATTAATAAAATACCTAGTCAAACAAATAATCTTCTTGTTATATTACTATTATTCATAGAAATTTGTTAAATTAGGTAAATTATATAATTTGTTAAATTAACTAAATGTCTTTGTTTATTAATAAATATATATACATATATTAAAATGAATTAATTCAGACTAAATTAATATTATTGGTACATCATATATATATATATATATATATATATATATATATATATATTTTAATAATAATTAAATCTAAGGTCCATTAAATTATATCTTCTATCAAGACATAATTTTATAATTAAATTAAATAGTTTATATTTATTCAATAATCTATATTCATTTAATAAATTACTATTCTAATAATACTATTAAACTACCCATTTAATTAGGTGAATATGTTAATAATTTATATTTATCTAATAATCTGTATTTATTTAATAATATACTATTCTAATAATACTATTAAAATACCTATGTAATTAGGTGAATCTGTTGTTACAATTAATTAATTATTTATTTATTCATTTATTTATTATTTATATATATATATATATAAACCAAATATATACGAAATTAGGTAAAGGTATGTCCTGGGATAATAATTTTGGTAAATCATTTATTGATAACTATTATTTCAATTCTAAAGGTATAGTAGTAATAAATCTATATACATATATAATGAAATTATGGAAACAAAAATCTTAATAAAACCATTTCATGAATATTATTATTTTAATTATAATATTATGTTTTCAGTAACCCAATAATAACATAATTGAAACAAGGTTAATACATTTATTAGCTCGAAATTAATAATAACCTATTAATAACTCATACAATGCATAATAATAGGACTAAGCCAAACTAATACTATAGGAAAAAAGGACCAACCACCGAAAACAACTCTTACAGAGAGGGAAAAAGAAACCTTAAGATCTAATAAAAGGGAATGCAGAGGCTAGGAGGACAGGGCTGGGACCCAGCAACTACTAATCTTCCAGCCATCATCCCTATTAAGATTAACGGGCCTTTTTTCAATCTCCAGGGCCTCTCTAAATTTGCGATGATGAAATTGCGCAACTTTAGCAATGACTTGAGCATATTCAATATAGACATGATGCATCGTCTTCACAGCATGTTCAGCTAGGGCTGAGGACTTGGTCCTACCATGCCTTAAGTCAGCCGAATGCTCACTAATCCTTTGATTAATAGAGCGACCCGTCTCACCAATATATGGTGTCCCACAAGAACATGGAATGACATAGACGCCCTTCATGTCTTTAGGGTCAATAGGATCCTTAACAGACCTGAGGGAGCCACGGATAGTATTGAGAGGTCTAAAAGTGGCGGGCACATCGTACTTCCTCAGAATCTAATAGTATTATTAGAATAGTATATTATTAAATAAATATAGATTATTAGATAAATATAAATTATTAACATATTCACCTAATTAAATGGGTAGTTTAATAGTATTATTAGAATAGTAATTTATTAAATGAATATAGATTATTGAATAAATATAAACTATTTAATTTAATTATAAAATTATGTCTTGATAGAAGATATAATTTAATGGACCTTAGATTTAATTATTATTAAAATATATATATATATGATGTACCAATAATATTAATTTAGTTTGAATTAGTTCGTTTTTTGTATATATATATACATTTATTAATAAACAAGTACACTTAGTTAAATTAACAAATGAATACTTTAATTATATAATTTACCTAATTTAACTAATTTCTAAGAATATTAGTAAATAAAAAAAAAAAAATTATTGTGTGACTAGGGTCATTAGGTCAGAATTAGCCGTTGGCAATATAGCCATTGGAGTCTCTGCACATACGAAGTCTCTTCACATACTATTTAACAAGCCGAGCTGGATTGGTTCTTCAACTTGTCCTGAGGATGAGCCACACTGGAGGATGAGCCACACTGGTTGGTTCGAAACGCGTCGACAAAAAAATATTTATGTGATTTCGTCGAAAAATTCCCTAAACAATAATCTACTGCAACAAATTTTCCCTTTGCTACAACTTCTATCTCTTTAATTGTTTCCCCGGTGGGGTTTCTCATCCGATGGGAATCATTTCAAATAAGTCACGTCACGGAAAAAAAAAAAAATATGAAAAAAATAAATACTTACAGCAATAACACTTGGTGAAATGAGTTTTTTCTATTGCTCGAGGTTTTGAAATAAAAAAAAAACTTGTACCCCATTTAATTTTATTATTGTAAATTTATTATTAGTGAGTAATATATATCTTAAAAAAATAAATTAGTTCTAATATAAAGTATTTAATACTACAGCTTAGTGCCTAATGGTTAAGAGATGTGTTTTTCTCCTTAAGGTGTTTCTCCTAAGATGATTTCACAGGTTCAAAACCAGAGGGTATTCTCATTAACACCAATATGGTGCTGCTTGGCTTGACCTTAAAAATGTATATATTATTATAATTGTGTAAAAAAATAATTTATATAAAAATTTTATTTATTTTATTATATAAATTAATTAAAATATTTTTTTATACCATTTTATAAAATTCTTTCTAAATATATAAAAATATTATATTTACTCTTATATTTAAGTCTTCATTACAACCAATATGTGTCCTGGCTTGGCCTGCACCTTAAAAATGGATACTTATTATGTATAAATTTGTAATATAAATAATTTATATAAAATTTTATTTATTTTTGATTATATAAATTAATAAATATTTTTATACATTATTAAATCTTTCTAAATATTAATTTATATATATTTACTTTTATATTTATAATTATTATATTGTTAATCAAAAATTAAATTAATTTTTTTATATCAAATAATATATAGAAACAATTTAAAAATTGTGATTGTTAATCTTTTTTGTTTAACAAATTTATTTAAGTTGCTAGTTTAGAGAAATAATAGTTGATTTTGAGTACTAGCCTCTTCATGTTCTATGATCTTGGATGAAAAATCTCAAAAAGTTTATGAAAGGTAAAAATAGTTAATTTAGATGAAAATGGTGTGTCAAAATTAATGATGTCTAGAAACATTTGTGTGCTTGAAAGAATGGTAGTCTAGTAAGGCATTGTGATAAGGTATTCGGTAAAAGCAAGGACAATTAATCCACAAAGAGACTTACAAGAAAATTCATAAAATATATTCTCCAGATTTTCTAGAGCTAGAATGCTCATTAAAAAAATTGTTTTGGTAGTCTAGCAAATGCTCATTAAAAAAATTGTTTTGGTAGTCTAGCAAGTGATTGTGATAAGGTATTTGGTAAAAGGAAAGACAATTATGATCCACAAAGGAATTGAACACTTGCAATAAAAAACATAGAATATATTCTCTAGATTTTCTAGAGCTTGAATTCTCATTCAAAAAATTGTTTGCCTCTTTCATTCAACTTGTCTAGGAAAATGATGATGCACTTTTAGATGTTCTCTTAGCATCTGTTGCTATTGAATTTATGTTATGTTTTGTTAGCATATGTTGCTCTTTAACTCATTCAAAAAATTGTTTGCCTCCTTTGATTCAAGTTGTCTAAGCAAATGATGATACACTTCTAGATGTTTTGTTAGCATCTGTTGCTCTTGAATTTCTTGAATTTATGCTTTATGGGGTTTCCATTACTAGTAAATATAATTTTATAATAGATTTCTAACCCATCATAAAATGATGATAAAAACATAAAATAACAATAACAATTAAAGCATAAAATAATAATACCAATTATTATATTAAATTTAAGGTGTACTCTAGTTTAGCTCTTAGCATTTCTTCAATTAATCTTTTTAAAAAAAACTTTTGGTTTAATATTATTACTTTCATATAATATACCATAAAGTATTAATTATAAAAAATTAAAAATTTTTTTTATTTATTTTTAATTTTAAATTAAACATAAAAAACACCAATTGAAAAATCAATAATTTTATAAATTTTATTTTACAAATTTTAAAAACAATAACTTAAAATAATTTATAAATATTTATTTTAATATTCCCTCGAGACTTTACCACTTCACACTCTTGTCCACCGTTTAAAAAAAAAAATTGCATACTTGTTGCAAACTGAATATTTAACCAGATGACAACACCATGTTCATAAGCTTCAACAGAAAGATACAAGGGATACCCTGCTATTTCAACTTTTAACCCTTTATATATCCTGCACATTACATCATCCAACTTCGTCTAGAGGCAATAGGTAGTTCAAATGGAACATGTCACCAACTAAATTTCCGGAGAAAAAAAACGCAGTTCAAGTTAACAGATCGGTGAAAAGATAACACAATCATCAAGAAAAAATCGTGACAGGTGGTGATCGATCTTCAATACATACCTCACCAGGAAAACTCTTATTGTTTATAGTATGGTACATTTGAAATATAGTATGGTACATCTGAAATATATAACTATGAAATTTGCAGGGAAATATCTTTTTTCTCGGAATGTTTGGAATGTTTCATTTGCTTTTTTTTTAATATTTGGATATTGTTTCCATGGCCAAGAAAACTTTTATGGTTTATGGTAGGGTGCATTTAAAATAGAAAACTATAAAATTCGCATAAAAATATTTTTTCCCTTCAAATATTTTGTTTTTTTTTCAATATTTAGATATTTAATTCAATGCTTTGCATTTTCTTTTCACAAGCGCGTTTCATGAGCAGTTGTCGTAAAGCATGTACAAATGACTTGATGTAACACGTGGTGATCCCTTTCTCAAAAAACCAATGCTAAATTTGAACACAAAATCTCCACTTAATAAGATAATGGTATTGTGCCTTGTGCCTGATTGCGGATCCAAGAGTTGCTTTCTCCTTATTTACTGATTTAGTTGCCTCTGCACTGTTTGAAGGAAACAATGCAACAAGGATTGTTTGGAGGAAACGATGCAACAAGGATTGTTTGAGTCACTACAGCGAGATGTGATGGTTACGGTTGGAAAGTGAATATTTTATTTTTTTGGAACTCAATAACTCATTTTCTAACAATCATAAATTATTTTCTAACAATGATGTCTGAGTTCATATATGATATAAGGGGATGGGACGCATTAGTACATAAGAAATGGTAGACCAGAGAATAACATAGTAGGGCTCATTGATACATGAAGAACATGAACATGTTGAATCTTACACCCTGCACCGATGTATGGGAGAAAAACATGAACATGGCAGGGGCTATTGATATAATGAAAAACGAATCTTACACCCTCAAAACATGAACATGGTAAGGGCTATTGATACAATGAAAAACGAATCTTACACCCTCCATGGATGACTTCAGAAACACCTAATAAAAAAATCTTGAAAACATAACTCAAGAATTTGATACTGAATTATAATCAAAGGTGCCAGACCAATCTGACATACCATAGAAATCACACTGACCAAGGACAACCATGAGCACCCCTCCAGTTGTACAGACTCCTCTAAATGAGGAGAAAAGCCTAAAGAGAAATAGGGAAGGGGCCACCACTTCAGCAAGAGAAACTTCACAAGCTTATGAAAAAACAAGCCAAGCCAAAAGACAAAGAGTGAATCCTGTCTCTGAATAGGAATACACAGAGGAGATAGTAGAGGTCACTAGTACAGAAGGAAATAGGAGTAGGCCTGCCACTCCATCTAGAGGCGTACTAGAGCCTTCCACATCACAGACTTAGACGTTGGAAAGGAAACAAAGTATTGAGGAATCTTCCTTCAGGATGCTTGCAGATAAGGACTAAGATATTAAAGAAAGATATAAGAAAATCAAGGCTAGGAATGAGAGGCTT